>JBCEWC010007851.1:0-20816 GCA_038996855.1 Solanum aculeatissimum | reverse complement strand
GTGAGAAAGAGGGACCTTGAATTTCATGTTGGTGATTGGGTGTATGTGAAGGTGTCCCCCATGAAGGGTATTATGTGCTTTTGCAAAAAGGGCAAGTTGAGCCCAAGGTACGTCGAACCTTATGAGATGTAGCATATAGGTTAAACTTGCCTTTGGATATGAGCTCTATTCATCCGGTTTTCCATGTATCTATGTTGAGGAATTTGGTTGGTGACCCCAAGGCCATTGCACCTTTGGAGGGTGTGACAATTGAAGAAAACTTGACTTATGAAGAACTACCTATTGAGATTTTGGATAGACAAGTGAAGCAGCTTCGCAATAAGGAGATGGCTTCGGTTAAGGTATTTTAGAGGAATCAAGATGTGGAGAGTGCAACGTGGGAACCGAATTTGGACATGATGGAGCGATATCCTTACCTCTTCTAATCTACTAAAGCCTAAGGTACTAGGTTTTATCCTTTATTTATCCTAATTCTTTGTTTCTTGAGTTTTATGACATTGCATCCATTCATGAGCACGAAAATAATTTAAATGATGATTTGACATGATTTTTGAAAGATTTTGATATGATGCATGATCTCTTGAGTTGTGATTAGTGTGTCTCTTGCTGTGTGATTGATATCCTCAAGCCCTAGTCTTAGCTCATTCGAGGACGAATGTTCCAAAGGGGGAGATGATGTAACGACCCAAAAATTTTCAAAAACTCCTTATGGTTGATCTTGTATTATGTCATACTGTTCATGGTAGAGTTTTGATAGCCACGGGTTGAGTTTAAGTGGCCGAACGTAAAACGGATCATTTGGTGGCCTAGAGAAGTTGTTTGAATAGTGAGCTTTGAGTAACATAACTTCTGATTTAGGTTGAACCGTGTGGGTTTCTACATATCAAATTGAATCTCTTTGAGTTAGCTTCACAACGCAACTAGTTTCACTTGATTCGAAGTTTGTATGAGCAAGTTATGGCCAAAATGGTGAGACTATTTGAAATTCGGGAGACATTGGAAATAGGCCCTAAAAATGGCCGAAGGCAAGGACCACGGACCGTGTGAGGGTCCATGTCATGGTCCAGTGAGCTTGGGGTGGCCAGGACCCACCCCATAACCCAAGGCATGGCTCACAAACCACCCCACGACCCCTAAGACCTCAAACGGTTCGTGTGGGTGGCCGTTGAGTAGGACAGTGAGCTTGCCAACTTGTGGGTTGATTCTTGGGCCAAGTGTGGCTCCACAGACCAGTACACGGTCCGTGTAAAGCCACACGACCTGTGAACCCCCTCGTCAAGTGGTCCAGAAAGTCCCCCAAAAGTTCGAGCTGAGAAATTGGCCAAGTAAGGCCACACGACCAGTGGTACGGTCCGTGTGCCATGGTATGGGCCATGTGGTCCACCATGTGGCACTGCGTTCAGTTATTTTCTCCATTTCATTAAGGGTCAAGTCATAATTTAATTAATCTCTAGACCCCTTTTTGGCTTCCTAAAGTCCCCTAAACCCCTAAAACATGATCCTAACCATTATTCATCTATTCTAACATTCTCAAGACTTCATCAAATCCTCTCAAGCATCTTGATCACCATTGTCGAAGATTTGAAGGAAATTTGGGGAAAATGTTTGATTTTTGCTTCTCTATTCAATTCAAGTGTTGGGTATAAGGTATGTGGGATTTGATTCAAGGATTTTTTCTTCCATCCTTGAAGACCCAAGAATCTTAACCTTTACTTTTTGATTTTAAGATTTCTTTAAGTTATGGATTCTTCCAATTTTTGAAGTAGTTAGTTGATTGGGTTAATGTGCTGTAGATTTTAGATGATTTAATCATGTTTTAAGCTTGAATTTTATGAATGTTCATGGAAACTCTTGAAGAATCAAAATGCATGTCCCTTCATGATTTAATTATGCATGGGTAAATTGCATTATGCTTTAATTATGGATTTTCACATGATTTGTGATGAATTACCTTTCAAATTGTGAAATTAAGTTTGAATTCCATTATCCATGTTCTTGTTCCTCATGCATGGCATATGCATGGATTATTGATATGTTGAAACTCTTGATGAAACTCTTGTATTGATATGATATGTTAAGGCTTGTGATCACATAGTCTCTCTGTTATGGCTCCTTGAGCATATTGGGTGCTCTCACCAACCATGACATGTTTGGGATGCTTGATATGATAAGCTATGTAGATGAGCTACTCTATTTGCATTGACACAAAATGATCATGAAATGTTTCAAAAACTCTTGATGGTCCTTGACCTAAGTTTAAGTATGATTTGATCAATGGTTTTGCTTTGATTAATGATGCATGCTTTGAAAACGAAGGTAAGTCTTTCTATTTTGAAATTACATGTATATATATGTATTCCCGTGGAATGAGACTTAGTACCAAGGTATTGGAGGTAGCTGGACTATCTCCACAGGGTCTATACTCCTTTCCGTCAAACCATGGGATTTCTCCCTATATGGGATGACATGTTATGTTTTCCCTTGTTTAAGGGTGATTAGGGTACTACTTGACAAGTAGTCCGGATCCGGGTAGTGGCTCGCTCGAGTCTTTTCATGTTGTCGGTTGAGGTTACATCCCCGCTATATTATGATCATAGGATTGTATTTCATGCATCATGGCATAACATCTAGTTATATTACTCTTTGGCTACATGCATTCCTTTCGTATCACTTGTCCCCTTGACATGTTGCTTGGTCATACTATATTGTCATTTGCATTGCATGCCCGAATACTTAGTGTTTAATTGTGCTAACCCATATTCCTTGTCTTTATGTTCTAACCATGTAGTGACTGGAGACGATATCTACATTCTACCGGACGACGCTTAATTCTTGATTGAAGACTTTGCTAGTGGTAAGCCCTTTTGTTCGAGGTGCTGCATATCTATATAGAGGCTTGTTGGGCCATTCTAAACTCTTGTACATTGACTTATTATGTTAAACATTATGGTTGTGTAATACTATGCTATTTAGCCTTGATTATGAAAATGATCTCTTATTATGCTTATGACTTGCATGTTGGGAATTATGAATGACTATGTGCTTATGTGGAACGTCCCATAATCCCGGTGTGCCCCCATAGTGGAATCCTATTTACCCGCCCCTTAGAGATAATTGCTATGTGTTACTTGAATCCATGCTTATCCCATTCCCGATAACATCCCCATAGCTTGAGTTCCAAGTCCCAAATCCCCTAGAGCTTACGTGATATGTGTTTAGCTTCCATGCTTCTGAATCGATGATGTGTGTAATGATGATATGATGGCTTGATCGAGGACCTTCGGGTTCTCCTTCGCCATGTCACATCTAGGCCCCCTATCTGGGTCATGACATATAAAGAAAGGGACATTGGTTCAGGGTTTCAACACTGGTCAATAGGATAACATCGAAGACGCTGTCCAGATGGCTATTATCTACTTTATTTACACCTTCGTATTTTCTCAAATTAACCAGTCACCTATTCCAGTACAACACTTTCGACTTGTGGAAGATAGCGGCTATGTTTATTATCCATGGGGACAAGTTGTGTTTAAGAAACTAATCAAAAGCTTTAGACAGACATTTATGAAATCTAAGAAATTGTATCATCTGTCAGGTATGCCATACGCGATAAATGCATGGATATATGAGTGCGCTTCTAATGTTCCGAATGATGTTGCTATGTAGGCGGGAAACAACATTCCTAGGATCTTGAACTGGTAAGTTACACGCCTAAGGCCAAAATACGATTTTCTCATGTCTACCATATTTAGCAAGGTATCAACCGTGTCAAATTATTTTAATTAATATTTTTTTAGTTATGTTTTTATTTGTTACAATAATTATTATCAAACTTCAAATATGACTTTTTTATCAGGTTATTTGTTTCAACTTGGTTGCAACACATGAATAATTAGCAGCATGTGACTTGTCAGGCCCCAACAATCTTCCATCCAATGAACCTTCTTCATCAAGCATTCATACTCCATCATCTGGGCAGCACAACAATGCAGAGGTACGAGAAATGCCTAGTTTTGAGGATTTCACAACTGAACCACCAACACATTTGCTGAGAAGGTCAAATCATCATGCATCTACATCAACTCCACCCTCACCCCCCAAAAAGCGTAGGGCGATGTCTGCTATCAAAGTTGTTTCAGTTCCACCTCCTAAGCATAAAAAATCATTGTGCTTTTCTCAGATTCTAGAAAAGATATCCACACAGGCAAAGTCATCGGATACACCTCAATCTTTATCATCCCATGACAAACGAAGCTCAAATGCAAATATAAAAAAAGTGAAAAAATATGTAAGTGTCATTATGTTTGCATATTCAAATTTTTTTTGATACTTTTTCACCATATTAAACCATAGTACTATATGACACTGATACCAAATGTCATTCTTACAAGGTCGACAAGAGGTTTAATGCTTTGGAGTCTTTGATAAATACAAAGACCAGTGAAATACTCAAAGTCATCAGTGGCGATGACCAGAACATTCACCAACACACTACTGATGATGTTGACGTTCACCAAGCACAGAATAGTCAGTCGGACCCAACTAAGGTATCATGCCTTTTTTCTATTATTAATACATAACTACTTTAAATCACAAAACTTAAATTCTCATGTCATAAGGTTATTTGTTTGGTTGATACTTAATACTTAATACTTAATACTTGATACTTGATTTTAGATACTTGACAGTTTGTTATAAACCTAGTATTTTTTTAAAAATATTTGATACTTGATTTTAGATAATTGAAAGCTTGTTATAATAATCTCATGTATGATACCTTATTTATAGTCTAATGAGATGTAGAATAGGTTATTCTTACTACAGGATAAATTCAAACCACAAATTCCAGCTACTCAAATGACAAGGTATCAATCACAATTACTCTAGGTATCATCACAATGATACTTGAATGTAATAGTGGTACCTAACTAACTTAACATATTAATAAGATATTATAATATCCAGCTATCTAATAGTTTACATATACTCATAGTTTTTCTATTTTTTCCATTTCAAGATGTTGACGAGTCATCTATTTCGGACACACACAAGCAACATGCCCAAGAGACCAATGATCCTTTTCTTGACAATGTCGACTGTACAGATCTGAACCAAAACCAATTAAATGATATGGAAATTGCAAAAGACGCTTTTATTGTTATTGAGGTAGTCATATTCAATTATTCTTGTTTATATAATCAAGTCAAATTCACATGCATCAAAAAAGACAACTCAAAAGTTGTATTTTTCTATATCTTTCTAGGAGAATGTCCGTGTATCATCCCTCGAAACAACTAATCATTCTTTTCAAGCATGCCAACATTCCAATAAAGATCCAGTGTTGTACATAATTGCAAATCAACACCAATCTGCTGTCTCAGAAATCAGAACAGATGATACCCTTGTTATCACTAGTCTTGGAAGCCACGAAGCAAATTTATGTAGTGAAGCCATTGAGGTATATTATAAACTAATGCTTTTTTTTATAATGTTCTTATGTACTTGTTGAGACTTGTACAATCGTGATATGTATTTTTTTGTAGGTTAATATAACGGGTGATTCAAGTAAAGACCCACAGAATTCACAAATAGTTCCAGCTGCTTTTGGATCAACAGAATCAATAAATGCTCCTATGAAATTTGACCCAGTGAACAAGAACATATTTGTAAGCTGTCTCGATACATACATTTAATTAGTATGATTTTTTATTCCTAAGAACTAATAATTTACAATCTCAACATGTATGATTCATCTACTAGGACCTCAACATCTGAAGGAACAAATGCAGAAATTGAGGTAATATTGTCCAATCTACGCAATCCTATAATAGCAACACCATTGAAGACTACCACGTAGGAAGAACTTCTCGAAGACATATTCCTTCTTCGAGATAGTCAGCTACCAGCAACTCTCCCATGCAAAAAAAATTATTCTACACGAATCATCTCAGACTCTAGTACAACGAAACAGAGTCCCTTCGCGCTTTATGCAGTCACCATATCTATAATATTTCAGTTCAAGCGAGAAAGGGAAAGAGAATATGCCATTCAACTTTCGTAAAAAAAATTTCATTTGACAGATACAGTATTTGCTAAGAACCACCATTGGATCTAATCTCCAATTTTCACAGTTGGATTGAATAAGGGCTATTAAAATTACATGCGAAGAAGTAAGTCAGACAAAACTCTTCATAAAAAAAAATCGTCATGTTTTAATCATTTTTTAACTTATACTTTTCATTTTTGTTCAACGAAACCACATGACAACCATTACAATTCTCGATGTTCGTTGGTTGATGCGGTGAGAATTGACTTTGTTGTGGCATGTCCACAAGATAAGAACTGGTTCTACATTATATCCCAAAAGAACAATTGTTGGACTGACGAGGTAAGTTTATACCATATGTCCACGATACTCAATTTTTTTTCTTTTCAAGACTTTTTAAATTTAATATAACTAGAACTATAATCTATTCCTTTTTATATTTTTTCTAGATTTTAGTATAACAAAATGATGTTACTATGTGTCTTGGTTCAAATTGATACTACCAAAGTCAACCTATGCTAATTTGGATATAATATTTTAGCATTAAATGATATGTATCAAAAACACAAAATGTGTAATCTCATGTATCAACAATCAGATATGTTTAAATTGATACTTGATACAACATAAAACATTAATTATTTTGTATAGTTGCTAATTGATACTTGAATTTATATTATATATATATATATACATAATAGTTTGAATTGATACTTGATACCAGACAAAAGATTAGGAATTTTGTAAATTTGATACTCGAATTTAGATTATATATATATATATAATAGTTTAAATTGATACTTGATACTAGACAAAACATTAGTTATTTTGTATAGTTGATACTTGATACTTGAATTTAGATTTTATATATATATATATATATATATATATATATATTGTGTCTACATTCACTGCTTGGACATGCCTCATACGTATCATTATACATTAACATTATCCATTATATCCTTTGTGTCTGCCAACTATTTATAATTGATTCTATTATTCATTGATACCTGTATTGTACCAATTGAAATCTAACTAATTAACTCACATAATTTCTTATTTTAAAATATATGTTTTCATCTCGTAGCACATAGATGTAATTTTCTATTACATCCGAAAGAAATCAAAGCATCAATTCAGTAATCAGTACCGATACACCACAACAAATTACCTATTTAAGAACCAAATAGTCGCAGCGCACTCCAGGTATTATGACTTTCCCGACGATGAAAATACAAGCATCCAAGAAGCCATTGGACGTGCATCTGATGTATCTAAGTTAGAGAGGTTAGTCACGAATATAATCAACGGATATTCCATATCTGTTGGATCTCCATGGCATCTAGTCGACAAAGTCTATATCCCGGTGAATTGCGATGGTGATTTTCATTGGGTCCTGGTTGTAGTTGTATTGAAAGAAAGATTGATACGCGTGTACGATTCTACTATTGGTTCAAGGCATAAATATCCATCGGCAGAGATTCAAAAAATGACTGTTATGTTGCCAACGTATCTATACAAAAATGGTTTCTTCGAAAAAACTACTAGGACTGACTGGTCCATGCTTGATGATTATAAGGACAAGTCAACCGGGGAGATGATTGGTCAACAAACTCTATTTAAAATTGAATTTGTTCAAGGCATAGTCCAACAGGAAAGCAACAGCCTGTAAGTTTTTATTATAATTCTGATTTTTTATTTTAATTTGTGGTATGATATTTAATTTCTTATACTATCATTGCAGGGACTGTGGTGTCATGGTTGTTGTATATGCTGAGTACATCAGTGATAGGATTCCAGTCCCAAAATATCTACTGGATATAATTTATCTTTGGAGAAGATACGCTGCATTGCTATGGAAATATGGCAGCGACAAGGCTAGTGAAGAATATGTCAGTGAAAATAATGATCCACCTAGGCCTAGGGATATGGTCATTCAGTCGGACAAAGACAAAATGGTTGATCTTTCATAGTTTTTTCAGTTTACAGATTTCTTTATTGTTTCTACAAACACTGCTAAGTCCAATATCTTTTTGCAATTGATGTTGTCTGATATTTTTGTTAACTGGAACACAGTACTTTTATTTATCCATGTTTTCAACTTTTGGACTGGGAATATTATTAATATATGCAATATGATATATCGAAAATATTATTGATATATTTTTTTATGTTCTGTATTTAGCTACATGATATCTAATAAAAATTCAACTCAAAAGTTTAACACTCTACAATTTGAGATACCTTGATGCCTCCATTTCACATAATAGTCCTCAACATCTTCAATCTCTGCCAATGGGATTCAACAATAGATATTCGTTTATCATATTTGATACCTAAATAAATTCTTTTTATATTAAAATTCCTATTTGGTATATAATTTACACTTAAACTTAGATTATTTATTCTTAAGTACTTTGACACATGCAATATTTTTTACATTAACATGCTCGTAGATAATTCATGCCTAAATTAACACCTAATCAGACATGAATTATACTACGATATTACATGTAATTAACTCAGATACGTGATACATAAAGATATTTTTTTGCGTCTTCAATGATTTTAGATGAAAAATACTATCTACTCAAATTAATATATTTTTAATTGATGTCATAACAAATACTAATAAAATAATACACAATTAAATCAACAGAGAATTTTATTATCATAAATAAAGTGCACAACAACCCTTGAATTTATTCGTCTCACAGAATAAACGTCTAAGTATATATTAATGTATCACTTTTTCATCGGATAGAAATTACAGGTTCTTCTGTTGTGTCCTTCATGCCCACAACGTCCATAACGATTTGTACTTGTTCTTTTCTTTTCACCCTCACTCTTCTTTCTATCCTTTTTTGGTCTTCTAGGCATCCTTTTGTACTTTGGTGGCAGGACTATTTCACCTTCAACATCTTTTGGAGCAGACCAATCTCCCTTATTTGGCATTGAAACCATTAGGAATTCATATGTGTTAGATAATTCTTCTGGCTTGTAATAATCGGAGCAATATGGTTGCATGTTGGTTACATTTCTGTTCTTCAAAACAACTACTGCGTGTGAACAAGGGATTTTATCAAGTTGAAATCTCCCACAACTGCATTTTTTCCTTTCAAGGCAAACAATGTACCTTTTACCTGAATCGTAAATAGAAAAGATATATTCGAAAGAAGGAACAACCTGTTATAAGTGAATGATCAGTAAATTGGGATATTCCATATTATTAACCATACATTTATTTTTTTAAAATCAAGAAATTGATTGATACTTAAGTTAATTAAACAACATAAGTCCTGATTCATGCGTTCATTCTCGAACATTTTATTGTATTATCAACTAGAATATCCTCAAATTTCCTACCCAAGGTATCTTTATTGTATGAAGCCTTTTCTCTGTTTTTGCAATTCCAAGAACAAAATAGAATTCTAGCCTCTTTCAAGAAATCTATTATTGGTAGTTGTCTTGCATTTACTAGACACCCATTTATAAATTCAACAATTTTTGAAGTCATCATCCTCCCCCTGATAACTGTTGCGTGTACTCGTGACCACTTCTCATACCCAACATTTTGTAGATAGTCTTTCACCCTGTGATCGACTTTCTCGACCTTTGACATTATTTTATGAAAATCCTCCATTTTGTAGCACTTAGCCATGGAGTAGTACATATCACTTAGTGTGTCTTTTCTCTTCTTAAAATTTGTGTAAATATTTTTCCAAACGTGTCATGCATGCATAATGAGGGACATTAGGAAAAATAATACTTACACTTTTGATGATACTTTCATTCCTATCTGATACAACACACATATTTTCTCTCTCACCAAATGTATTTTTGAACTATTGGAAGAACCATGATCATGAGACGTTATTTTCTGTGTCAACCACACCGTATGCTAACGGCAATATGCAACCTACATTCAGATTACAATTCAAAACCTTTTTAGAATTGATCTTTTTGTTACACTAAAGAAATTAGTTATTATAAAAATCATTACATTGTTTAAATATAAATAAATAAACATCATTGATGCCTGCACCATCCAGTGTGCTAGCTGACACAAACGTCCCTTTGTAAGCTCCACTAAGATGAGCACCATTAACAATCACAACCGGCTTGCAGAACTGATATCCTCTCATAAGTGGACTTAACGCAATAAAAATATACATGAACTCATTCTTAATTGACTTGTACATCAGTATATATGAATTTGGATACACATTATTAAGCATGTGTATGTATCTAGGCATATACCTAACCGTCTATAGGTTTTCCTCTCAATATTTTCAATGCACGTTCTTTTGCATACCAAGCTTTCTGATACGTAATATCCACCCCAAAAGCGACTTTGACATCATCAACTATATCATTCAACATGTGACTTCTTTTATGGTTAATCAATTTTCGGGTAGTAACACAACTCACAAAAGACAATGTTGCTTCAACTTTATTTAGGATCCTTTCCCTCATAGGACATGTATGAACATCATTGAAATACCTTATCTTAACTACCTCTGTATTTTTTCTGCATGATTCCTTCATCCTCCAAGCACAATCCTCCGAGAAGCATTTAGCACATAACTGCAATTTACACAAGGAAACAATCAATTATGCATTTAAATTATTATTTAATTTATCACAACTTATTAATGTATGCTTCAACTTATAAATGTGAATATAAACCTCATCCTGACAGTTGAGGTAACAATTGTACAGGACCCAAAACATCAATTTTATACGTGACTTTCTTTCACAATTAAAATTGTACGCCGTTTATTTACTAGATACGTATCATAAATTTTTACTTTACGTGTTCTTTGAACATTTTTTTTATACTATACAAAAAAGATCATCATTTCCAGATATACGAACTATCCACTGTTGCACCAATAAATATGTATCAAAATAGATAACCATTGCAATTGAACACACACCTTTTGTTGTCCGATCGTTTGACTCTGAAATTGCACCCTTTAGCAATCTTATATTTTTTCATTATCAGTACCAATGTGGCTTTATTCTTATAGACCTGCATTTTCTTATTATCAAAACTACTGGATGTACCAAATATGTTTGATACGTCCAATCCATGTTCAAAACAAGAATTTATAGTTTCAAACTCTTTTGACCCAATCACATCATCATCATGTTGTGATACTTCGGTACATACTATCAATCCAACCACATCATCAAAGCCTTGCATCTCAACTACATCTAAATCTAACTCATCTATGCATAATGGATACGTCTCGAACTCGAGTTCCTTCTTTTTAATCTCAATATAGAGCTTCACACCCATGTCGTTTCAAATAGTTATAGGAGAAGAATTGTCTTCTACTACGTATCTAATCATTTTTTTTTCTTTTTTGATCTATATCGAGATCTGCCGCAATTGCTTGATTCATATTAACGAAAGATATATTTTCTCCAACAATAATTTTATCGCTTTTGTATTTTTCGTACGCAACCTTGGACACCCATTTACCAGAGTGACGCAACAATATTGATACGTTCATACTGTATCAATCAACGAATTCACTAAAAAATGGATCTACTCAAAGATTCATGAAATTCTTGAAAGAAATATCACGAAAGCTTTTTCTAGGTTCTCTTGATTTTTATTCGAAATTACTTTTGTTCCGCACATACAACAATCTAAATTGCACTCAATAATGTTATTCCTTAATTAATGGATGATTGGAATTAATTTTCTATTAATCTCCGTTTAACACGTAACTAATTGGAGTAATGTCTAAAATAATGATACGTACCACACGCTCCATAGAGTATCAACCGCGCCTATAAAAAAGGAATTTTAAGTAATTTAATAAATAGTTGGTATAAAAAGGAATTATCATTACACAATATGGTATTTGCAAAATTTTTACTTTTTTTTTTCATTTTGACCCAACCTTATTAATCCTAATATATTAAAGAAAAAAAGGAAAAAGCTGCGCAACAGCCTCCTCTTCCAACCAACGATCATATTCACACATTTTCTTCTTTGTTTTCTTCTCTTCTTCTTCCTCCTCCTCCTTGTATTATTATTGTTTATTTCTTGTGGTTGTTGTTGCTATTGCGTTAGAAAGAAGAAAGGAACCTCTGTTTTTTTTTGTTTTTTTTTAAATTGAGAAAAAAAATCTGAAATTTAGTCGATTTGATATTAAATTTTATTATTTTATCACTAGGCATTGCTTTTGAGGTGATTTTCAACCATTTTGGTAAGTCAATACTGTTATTTTGTGTGTACTGCTCATCTGGTTTTATCTATTATTCTAGTTGAATTCGATTCAACAACTGTTGAATTTATTTCAGCACTTGCTATTGAAAGAAATGCAGCATGTGGTGAAACAAATTAGGTATTGGATATGTTATAGAAATTGTTGCATCCAATTTAGCTAGCACATGTTCTAGCTTCTACTTTAGCAATTGTTAAATATATTTCAACAATTGTTACATGAGTTACTGAATGTGTTTCAACAATTATTGAAAAATATTCAGCAATTGTTGTAGGTGCTCTAGTTTCTGCTACAACAATTGTTGAAATATTTTCAACAATTGTTACATGAGTTATTGAATGTGTTTCAACAATTGTTGAAAGATATTCAACAACTGTTGTAGGTGCTCTAGTTGCTGCCTCAACAATTGCTGAATATATTTGAACAATTGTTACATGAGTTACTGAATGTGTTTCAACAATTGTTGAAAGATATTCAACAACTGTTGTAGGTGTTTTGGTTGCTTCTGCAGTAATTGTTGAATATATTTTAATAATTGTTACACGAGTTACTGAATGTGTTTCAAAATTGTTGAAAGATATTCAACAACTGTTGTAGTTGCTCTAACTGTTACTGCAACAATTGCTAAATATATTTCAACAATTGTTGTATAAATTATTGAATGTGTTTCAGCAATTATTGAAAAATATTCAACAATTATTATAGGTGCTCTAGTTGATGCCGCAACAATTGTTGAATATATTTTAATAATTGTTACACGAGTTACTGAATATGTTTCAGCAATTGTTGAAAAATATTCAACAACTATTTAGGTGCTTCAACTATAGGCAGAATCAAAATAAAATTATGATCGGTTTCCTTTTAAATCATAATATAGGTATAAATCTCCACGATCAATGATGGATAAAATAACAACAAGAGTTGATTGCAATGGTGAATGGGTCGAGTCCAACAATCGTTATGTTTGACGTTGAAAAAATAAAGAAACGGTAGAGACAATAGCAATGATTGTGGACCGAGATGTCAGGTATGAAAATTTTGCAAAGAAAATCATTTCTTATTGTGAACTAAATTGTGAATTGAAAGATCTTGCCATCACCTACATGCATAGCTACGGTGAAAAACAAAGGGTCGCTCCTTTAGGATAAAAAATCAAATAAGTTTGTGTATTTATTTGGAAGATGAAAGTAGACCCATTTTAAGGGTATAGTGATTGAAAGATTGACCGAAAAGTTTTAAAATTAACAAATATTAAATGATGAATGTGATTCGATGGACATGGATATTCCAAATAAAGAAAGTGTCGATGCACACAATACTTTGACTCCTACTCCTACTCTTGAAGTTGTCAGCAATACACCGGGAACCACACAATCATCACAGTCTAGTCATGCTCAAGATAAGTGGGCATTCCCAACAAAGAAAAATAAATATTTCATATGCAAAAAAAAATGGACATAAAAAAAATATGCTCGGAGCGAAGTGCTCCATAGGAATAGAATTGAAATCTTGATTACTATTTGTTGTTTGTAAACGTTTCTTAATATTTTTTTAATATTAATGTTGAACAAATATTGTTATTGAATGCTCCAGTTCTCAAGAAATTGACAGTAGTAATGTTGAATAAATCTACAACAAGTAAGACATTTTCTTCAGCAATTGTTTCACTTGCTGAAAAATCAAGTCTAATTACCATAATACATCAAAATTACTGTATTTATCATTTAATATGGTTTAGATAATAATTAAAAATTAAATTACTCAATTAATATTGATTATACAGTTAATTAATCGATTTATTATTTATTGCAAATAAATTGCTACGTAACTGTACAAAATCGCCACTATAATCAATTCTAAGTACTATAATACATCACAATTACTTTATTTATCATTTAATATGGTTTATATAATAATTAAAAATTAAATTACTCAATTAATGTTGATTATGCGGTTAATTAATCAATTTATTATTTATTGCGAATAAATTATTGTGTAAGTGTACAAAATCGCCACCAAAATCACGTTTAAGTACTATAATACTTCAAAATTACTTTATTTATCATTTAATATGGTTTAGATAATAATTAATGATCAAATTATTCAATTAATGTTGATTACGCGGTTCATTAATCGATTTATAGTTTACTATGAATAAATTACTACGTAAATGTACAAAATCGCCACCAAAATCACGTCTAAGATCTATAATACATTAAAATTACTTTATTTATCATTGAATATGGTTTATATAATAATTAACAATTGAATTACTCAATTAATGTTGATTACGCGGTTAATTAATCGATTATTATCGGTTACGAACAAGTTACTACGTAATTATACAAAATTGCCACCAAAATAAATTCAAAGTACTATAATACATCAAAATTATTTTAGTTATCATTTAATATATTTTAGATAATAATTAATAATCAAATTACTCAATAAATATAGATTACCCGTTTAATTAATCAATTTATTATCTCTTACGAACAAGTTACTACGTCATTATACAAAATCGACACCAAAATCTATTCTAAGTACTATAATGCATCAAATTTATTTTACTTATCATTTAATATGGTTTAGATAATAATTAACAACTAAATTACTCAATTAATATTGATTATGCGGTTAATTAATCAATTTATTGTCTGTTTACGAATAAATTACTATGTAATTATACAAAATCGCCAACAAAATCAATTCTAAGTACTATAATACATAAAAATTACTTTATTTATCATTTAATATGGCTTAGATAATAATTAACAATCAAATTACTCAATTAATGTTGATTACGTGGTTAATTTATTTATTTATTGTATGTTATGAACAAATTACTACGTAATTGTACAAAATCATCACCAAACACAACTCTAAGTACCATAATACATTAAAATTACTTTATTTATCATTTAATATGATTTAGATAATAAGTAACAATCAAATTACTCAATTAATATTGATTACTCGATTAATTAATCGATTTATTGTCTATTAAGAACAAGTTACTACGTAATTGTACAAAATCGCCACCAAAATCAATTCTAAGTACTATAATACATCAAAATTACTTTAGTTATCATTTAATATGGTTTAGATAATAATTAACAATCAAATTACTCAATTAATATTGATTACGCATTTAATAAATTGATTTATTGTGTGTTACGAAACAAATTACTATATAATTGTACAAAATCGCCACCAAAATCAATTTTAAGTACTATTTTAAAAAAAATAAATTTGGGCTATGGACCCAGTTTTATTATTCCTTAAAAATGTGAAATGGGCTCAACCGGAGCCTACGAAAAGTGAAACCTGACCGGCCCAACGCTAATGACCGGTCCAAAGCTAACCTTATGTGTACAAATAAATACCCTAGGAGCTTTCCTAATCCTATCCTCCATTTCTTCCGCCGCATTCGATATTCCCTTGGCGTTCGACCAACGGATTTCTTCTTCTTCATTTGTGGGTTGTGAACTATCTTCATCAATCTCCCATGGCTCCCTCGTTTTTCAGCTATCAAGGGTAGGTGTTTGTCATATTTGTCTGATGATACCACCCCTACCCAGACATTAACTGACCTTTCTATTAGGTGTTGCTTCTGACTGCAAACTATAGATTTAGAGAGTTTAAGCATCGCTTTGCCTATCACAGGTCATTCCAAGTATCTCCCATATCAACACGAATGTATACCCTTTCCCTCATTCTGACTGATATTTATTTAGCAGATCCAAGAGGAGAGAAAAGGTTGCTCACGCGGCTTTCGAGAATCTCTGCCTGTGCTACCATGCTTGACCAAAGTTTGGTTCTTAACTCTTCGTTTTGCTGGTCCTGAACCACTTTTTGAGGGCTGACGTAGTGTAGGCTAGCTAGAAATAGCACAGCAAAGTTCATTTATGTATATATTCTGTGCAACACTGACAGTTTTTGCTGCTACTGGTAATTGTCCTAATCGTGAAGGAGGGAATTTGGTGCTTGTCCATATTAACTATCCTCTTTGCTGAACTTGGTAGTTCAGTGAAAGCCCAGAATTGCAGTTTGGCATCTACTTCAAAAGCCATGTTAGCTATAAAATATGCAAATTGGTTGGCTTCTCTGTATGTGTGTTTGATTTGTATATTCATAGTGGCTATTATCTTCCAAATGTCCTCAATAATCTGCACGATCTCCCGAAGGACCTTCCACTCCCTTTTTAGAAACTTATAAATGCTCAGAGAATCTGTTTCAAGCACAATATTACGATAGCCCTGCACTGCACCAATTAAAACAACCTTCCAGATTGTTGTGGCTTCAGCTATGACACTGTTAGCAATGCCCATTTTGCATGCTTCAGTATATAGTACATCTCCCTTCCAATCTCTATAGTAGAAACCATAGGAACCAGTCCCGGAATTTCCTTTACTGGCTCCATCCGTGTTGCATTTTACCCAGTCTACTTCGGGGCACTTCCATCTAATCAGTGTGTAGACCAGTTTAGGACTATGCCTTTGTAGTAAGTCAAAGAAACTTATCCAATCCCCTATTGTATTACTCCACCCAAGGTATACCATTTTGATCAATTGTTGGATTGTTGTCAAGCTGTTCTGCTGCAATCTGCTAAAAGTCATCTCCTTTCCATGCCTCCTTGAATTCCTCCTTTTCCATAGTTCCCAGATAAGTATTGCTGGGATGGCATACATCACTTGTCTCCCCCTCAAATCTTCTACAAATCTCCACCATTTCATTATTATATTGACCACCTGGGATCCTTCCAAGTTAAAACCTGCACAAGTAACAAATGACCTCCACAACTTTTGGGCTGTGGAGGATGTTAGAAATAAGTGGTTCATATTTTCCTCTGCCCCTATTTCACAGCACCAACATCTTGACACGGTAGATATTCCCATTGACCTAAGAATATCATCCATGGGGATCCTCCTTTTCAGTACCCTCCACAAAAAAAACTAATTTTATATGGAAGGTTTTTAATCCATATCCTCTTAAACCAATCCACCTTATCCCTCCTATGCCTCACCATTTGAAAAGAAGACTTTATAGAAAATTGTCCATCTGGGCTTCCTGTCCATCAGGCCTTATCATTAACCCCTTCCACCTCTGGTTTGATACCATTAACAATGTACTCATCCATCTCCTGGGACACCACGTTCTCCCGCATAGGGGTCTTCCACACTCCATTTTCAATAAATACTTGTACCTCTACCTCTTCCTCCCCATCTTCCTTTTCTTCTAAAAAATATAGAGCCCCAATTTTGGACTAATTATCAAACCAGAAGCTAGAATTTCCTGTCTTAAGCTGCCACCAAAGAAATGGTTCCACTACATCCCTGACTTGACTCATACTTCTCCAGATATGGGAGGCTCCCATGCTATGTGCAAAGATTGGATGGAGTTTTTTGCAATATTTATTCCCCATGTATGTGGCCCATAGGGTACTAATTGTAGTTCTAAAATTCCACCATAATTTAGCCATAGTTGCTTTATTTAGATCAAATAAAGACCTCAAGCCTAGCCCCCATTCCTCTATGGGAAAACACACTGCCTCCCAAGATGCCCAATGTTTCCTTCTTTCCACTCCTGTATTTCCCTAAAAGAACTTAGCAAAAATCTGATGGATTTTTCTAATGACAGTTTTAGTGGGAGTCATTGTTGAGAGTAAATACACGGGCATGGACTGTAGAACATGTTTCACCAAAATAAGTCTACCACCATAAGACAGGAACTTGTTTTGCCATGACAGAACCTTTTTGGTGATTTTTCTGAAAAGCTCTTCAAAGAAGACATTCTTCTTTCTCCCATAGAAAATTGGGCACCCTAAATAAGTGATAGGGAACTCCCCTTGGCTAACACCTGTTAGTTTTCTTAGTCTTATTGAATAAATCAGAGGGGTATCTTCATGAAGATAGAAAAAACTCTTTGATTTATTAATAAGTTGCCCTGAGATGTCTTTATACCCTTTCAACACCTTCATCATTTTAATAACAGAAGCTCTTTCACCTGAACAAAATAGAATGGTATCATCAGCATAAGAAAGGTGATTTATAGTAGGGCTCCACTTGGGCATCCCATATCCAATAAACTTTTCATCCCTGTGCATTTTATTCAAACCCCTAGATAATACTTCAGCTGTCACAATAAATAGAGTAGGGTATAAAGGGTCTCCTTGCTTAAGCCCCCTAGTAGACTGAAAAAATTATAGGACTGACCATTTACAAGAATTGAGTACCAGTTATTAGATATTAGCCTCCAAACCATGTCAATGATCCTCTCTGAGAAGCCAAACTGTCTTAATACCTTGGTTAGGAAAATCCAAGACACCCTGTCATAAGCTTTAGCCATATCAAGTTTAACCACCACATTCACATGGAACTTTCTCCTATTAATATCCTTAATTATTTCGTGGGCCAATAGGATATTTTCAATGATGCTTCTCCATTTCACGAAACCTGACTGATTAGGAGAAATTATTTTGGGCAGTAAGTCCACCATTCTATCATGTATCACTTTGGATATCACCCCTTTAATAAAGCAACTTAGGCTAATTGGTCTTAGATCTGTGAATGACTTAGGGATTTCTTTCTTTGGGAGTAGAACCAGGTTGGTATGAGTAACCAACTTTGGTAGTTCCTGTCCACAGAAGAAATCTTTTACAACTCTAGTCATGTTTTCCCCAATGATATCCCAATATTTTTGAAAGAACTTACCTGAAAATCCATCTGTACTAGTGATACTATCACCATTAAGCTTAAAAAACCACCTTTTTAACCTCTGCACTATCAGGTACTCTTTCCATGTTGTTGTTCTCCTCTTCAGTGACTAATCTTGGAATTATTACCAACATATCATAATTCTGATCACACGCTTCTATCTGAAATTGGTTCCTGAAATGTGACACTGCAGCATTGACAATATCTTTACTTCCACTTAAAACCTCCGCTTGTGTAGTGTTGATTTCATGCAGATGTAGTTTTCTCCTCTTCCCTTGAACATAAGAGTGGAAGAATTTGGTATTTCCATCCCCTTGCATAAACCACCTCATTCCAGCTTTCTGCTTCCAGTATTCTTCCTCTAGTTTCATAATTTTTCTCAACTCAGCCTCAGATTTCTTCAAATCAGCTTTGTTTTTAGGGAATGGGTCTGTCTCTATAGTAACTTCCTTTACCTTGATAATGTCTTCCAAATTAGCCCTTTAACTGAAGATATTACCATAAGTCTCTTTACTCCATCCCATCAGGGCCCTCTTTACCCTTTTTAGTTTAGCATGTAATTCCATGAAAGGGTCCCCAGAGAAGTCTACCTTCCAGTTTTGTTGAACTACATCCATGAAATTGTTGTGATTGCACCAGAAATTCAAAAACTTGAAAGGTTTTACATTATTCTCTCCATCCGTGTGGTATAATACCTGTATTGGAGCGTGATCAAATCCCTTTCTGATGAGGTGTTATGCTTCTGTCGACGGGAAAGATTCCAGAAACTCAAAGTTAACAAGGATCCTGTCCAGTCTCTTAAATATACACGCTTCATTTACTCTGCCATTCCACCAAGTGTATTTACTCCCTATAAACTTAATCTCCACTAATGCGCAGACAGTCATACTGTAACAACTCAAAATTTTTTGAAATCTACTTATGGTTGGAATTCTATGATGTACTACAAGCTATGTATGAGTTTTGGTGGCAATGGATTGAGTTTAAGTGGCCGAATGCAATTTTGGCTAGTTAGTGACCTAGAGGGACAGTTTTGACAGTCAACTTCACATAGTCATAACTTTTGATGTAAGAAGAACTATATAAGCTACAATATATAAAAATGAATCTCTTTGAGTTATCTTAGCAACACAAGTGGTTTCACTCAATCTGGATATCAGATGAGGGAGATATGGCCCAAACAGTGAGAATGTCTAAATTTTGGAAGCCATTGGAGATAGGCTCAGAAAAATGGCCAAGGACATTTGCACGGACCGTTAAACTTTGAATAGTCCGTCTAGTGTCTTGTTTGATGTCACAATGAGCTTGGGGTGGCATGGAACCACCCCTAAGCTAAGTGTAGGTCAATGGTCCCTCAAACGGACCGTTTGAGTTTTGACGAGCCGTCCACTGTCCCGTGAAGTTGGACAGTGGCTAGGTCAAAGCTTGGGCATGATTTTGGGGGTTAAGTGAGGTTAGACGGTAGGTTACATGGGACATCTCACCTTAGACGGTTCATTTGGTTGCTTATCAAATGTAACAGAAAGTCCTCCGAGAATTCATGTGGAAAATTGGCTAAGTACAACTTGACGACACGTTGAACGAATCGTGTGTCAACTTGATGGCACTGTAGCTTCCGTTTGGGTGCTGTGTTCAGTGAAAAGTTCCAGTTTATTAATGATATTTTCGTGATTTAACATTTTTCTAAGCCCCCTTTTGGTCCCTTAAAGTATCCTAAACCCCTAAATCATCCCCAAACCCTCATTCATCCATTAGAACTCCCCTACACTCTCTCTTAAGATCCTAAGGCTCTCTTGACCTCCATTG
>JBCEWC010007850.1:0-19003 GCA_038996855.1 Solanum aculeatissimum | reverse complement strand
TATTAAATGAGTTTTTGATGACACCAAACTGTAGTAAGTACCAGGTGAGAACCAGGTTGCCTATCAGGTTAAGGGTTGTCCGCAGAAATGGTAGTACTAGGTGTTGAGTTCATATTAAATGAGTTTTTGATGACACCAAACTGTAGTAAGTACCAGGTGAGAACCAGGTTGCCTATCAGGTTAAGGGTTATCCACAAAAATGGGATACAATTGTTAAAGTTGTTGTAGTAGTTGAAATGTCAATCAAATTGTCCTAAAGGACCAATGGTCCATTCGATGATCCATTGCTGTATAAAAGGAGCACGACCACTGAACAAAGGGTAACTTTTGTCAAAAATAAAAAAATTGAATATTCTTGTTCAAAAAGTTCTTCTTTGACTTTTATTGAGAAACTCAGCTTCTGCGTATAAGGGACCTAATCGAAGATGTCTATAGTTTCCTTTTATGTATGTTGTTGTGTTGTGTTACAAACCTTGTAAGATCACTTCCTGTACTATAAAGAAAACCTGATCATTGTTGTGTGTCGTGGTTGTTAACTATAGACCTCTTGGTGTATGTAGGCTTTGATGTATTTTGGATAAAAGTCTAACTTCATCTAGGTGGTGAGAGTGTAGACTTGGCCTGTTTTGTTGTTGTTCATGTCTTGTAATTGGGGTTGCAAGTGGGAATGGTGAGAGAATGAGGCAAATAAATCATGTGTGTTGTATTTGACTTCTTTGCTCATTCATTTAGTGGATTTTGGGTGTGGAAATCCTGTTGGACAGGTCGTGGTTGTTCCTCCCTTGAGCAAGGAGTTTTTCCACGTTAAATCCTTGCTCTCAATTTTTAGTTAGTTGTTGTTTCTTATTCTCTGCTTACGAATGACCTGGTCTTTGTGTTTAAATTAGTGTAGTTGCTCAATAAGTAGTATCAGAGCGGGTATCTCTATACGGTTCATACCGAGAGATCATTGTTGAGAGAAATGACAGCTCCTTTAAATCTTGAAGAGGGACAATCCTCCACCAGGCCTCCCAGATTCAATGGGAAATTCTATGGATGGTGGAAAAGTAGAATGCATGACTTTCTAATGGTTGAGGACAACGAACTTTAGGACATTGTGCTTGATGGACCTTATATTCCTACGATTGAGGTCAAGGATGGGAAAACTACCAAGCTGGTTCCAAAAACCCGACAAAAATACTCAGAACAGAATATCTGCTTGTGAGTCAGCTAAAGATATCTGGGACTGTCTGAAAAATGCTCATGAACGAACAGACCAGGTGATTGATTCCAAAGTTGATATGCTCATCTCTCAATATGAAGACTTTCTAATGATGGAAGGTAAGTCTATACATGACATGGAGACCAGGTTCTCGACCATAACTAATGAGCTAAAATGTCTGGGTGAACCTGTAAGTCAAAGAAAGAAAGTAAGAAAGATTCTTAGAGTGCTTCCAAAGTCATGGGAGAGCAAAGTTGGTGCAATAACAGAATCCAAAAATCTAAAGACTCTGACCATGGATGTGCTCATAGGTATTCTGCAAACACATGAGCTTAACAAATAACATGACACTGCAAAAAGGTATGGTAAAAAGGACAAATCCTTGGCCTTAAAGACTACTCAAAGTGATGATGAAATTGATGGTGTTGATATAGCCTATCTCACCAACTGTTTCAAGAAAATAATCAAGAAAAACCATAGATTTGCAAAAAGGGGAAATAGTAGTCAAATACAAGGCAACACTGAGTTGTGTTATGGGTGTGGGAAACCAGGAGACTACATCAGAGAATGTCCCTCTGGGAAGAATGACTACAAAGATGCCTTGAAAGGGATAAATGACAAAAGGAAAGATCAGATTCCTGACGTGTTCAGGAGGAAAGCCGCAGCTGATCGAATAGTGATCAAAGCCTTGGGTGTGTGGGGAAACTTCTCCAGTGATTCTGAAGAATTTGATCAACCTGAGGATTCTTCCTTGCTGGCACTGAAAGATGATAATAAAGGCTTTGATAGTTTGTTTGCCTTCATGGCCAAGTAAGACAATGAAGAAAAGGATGAGGACCATGTAACTCTATTAGATTTAAAAGAAAATTTAGATCTATACTCTGCAAGGAAACTAAAGAAGCTTGTTGGTGTCCTTATTGACTCTATTTGTGAATTAACATCTGAAAAAGAGTTGCTAAACTATAGTGTCGATGTCTCTCAAGATGAGAAAGTTGTTTTAACTAACTAAGTGTCTGATCTGGAAGTTAAAATTGTTATTCTAGAATCTGAAAAGGAGGAATAACTGTTATTGGAAGAAAAGCTAAAAGAGGCTGAGTCAAAACTGATGCATGCTTTGGAAAGAAATAGTGTTTTGGAAAAGGACCTGATGAAAGTCAAAGATGATTTAACAAAATCCCGGAAATGGACCACTTCTTCCAAACTGTAAGGAGACATGTCAAAAGGTTTGGATCATGATAAGAAAGGTCTAGGATATGTTAATAAGATCGATCCCCCCTACAATCCTCATAGTAAGTATGTGTTTGTAACTGACAATCTACTCTGTCTCCATTGTGGGAGAAATGGTCATCTTAAGGGTAGTTGTAATGTTCTTCAACGAACTCTGAAAAGACAGCAGGTTACCTAATCTGGAAGGAAAGGTGTGGATGAGGAACCTGGTCCCAAGATAAAATAGAGTAGTATACCACTGCCTAGATGGACAAAACAAATTGTTGATCAGACCCTTGTCTCCTTATTGGGAACTCAGATTGAAGTGGGTTCCCAAGACTAACGAATGATCTTGTGCAGGAACAGTATGGAAGAAGCAGTCAATGTTGGTTCATGGACAGTGGATGCTCCAAGGACATGACTGGAAGGACTAAAAACTTCCTCACACTGAAAGAAGTTGAAGGAGGCAGTGTTTCATTTGGCGATGGTAAAAAAGGGTATATTGTGGGGATAGGGAAGATTGGGAAGTACTTCGAGAAGGCTATTGAAGATGTGTACTATGTTCAAGGACTGAAGTACAGTCTTCTAAGTGTCTCTCAAATCTGTGATAAGGGTAATGAGGCGAGATTGCTGTCAGAAAAATGCACAGTAATCAACCTGGAATCAACTGAAGTAGTTCTGGTTGCACAAAGATAGAGGAACATGTATGTAGTTGATTTAAGGATGGCTAAAGAAAACAATCTTACTTTTCTCAAGGTGAAGGACGAGTCAACAAATCTTTGGCACAAAAGACTTATACACATAAGTCCGTCTCTGATGACCAAGCTAGTTGCAAGGGACCTGGTTCTCGGACTACCAAAGTTGAACTTCAGCAATCTCAAGATTTGCACAGCTTGTGCTAAAGGGAAATAAACCAGGAGATCCTTCAAATCCAAAAATGAAGTCAGCACCACTAGACTAATAGAACTTATTCATGTTGATCTATATAGGCCTGTAAAGGTTCAAAGCCGTAGTGGAAGGAGGTACATTATGGTTGTTGTGGATGACTACTCAAGGTTCACCTAGGTAAGGTTCTTGAGAACCAAGGATAAAACAGGAGGGGTGTTGATAACTCTTATCATGAAAATTCAAAATAAGTTTAACAGTAAGGTTGCAGGGATCAGATCTAATCATGGCACTGAGTTTGACAATGCTTGTCTTGACAGTTTCTGTGTTGAAAAAGGAGTTTATCATAATTTTTCAGCTCCTAGAACTCCACAACAAAATGGAGTTGTAGAAAGGAAAAATAAAACATTAGTGGAAATTGGAAAGACCATGCTTATTGAGTCAGGTTTAGCCAAACTTTTGGGATGAAGCTGTTAGCACTGCTTGCTATGTAACTAATAGATGTCTGATCAGGTCTCTCAAAAACAAAACTCCATATGAACTCTTGTTTGGTAGAAAACCTAACATCAGTCATCTCAGAGCTTTTGGCTGCTAGTGCTTTATACTTATCAATAGGAAGGCAGATGTGGGCAAGTTTGACTCAAAGAGTGATGAAGATGTTTTTGTTAGGTACTCGATGAATAGCAAATCATACAGGGTGTTCAACAAGAGAACTTCATGTGTTGAAGAAAGTGTGCACGTCATCTTTGATGAATCTGAATTCTATGATATGTTGACCAGTCAAAGTGATACTGATCCAGAAAAGCATCTTCAGCTTCACGAGAAGGATTCTACAGATAACCACTGATCAGGTGATGCAGATCCTCTTGATGAAATGAATTCAGATACTAAGGACCTCATTGAAAAACCTGGTACGCCTGGAGAAGAACCTGAGATAGGAGAAGTTGAACCTGATGGTGACCATTCTACTGAGTTCACTCAACCAATAAAAGCTGATGAACCAGACACCTCTAGAGACCAAAATGTCCCCAAAGCTAGAGTCTCTAGATGGAAACATCAATCCTCCCATCCCATGGATAATTTAGTCTCCCCTCTTGATTCTGGGATTCAAACCAGATCTAGGACAAAAGATCTAATGGCATGTGGAGTTTTTCTTTCCTCTATCGAGCCCAAAAATATCAGAGAAGCTCTTAAAGACGTTAATTGGATAAATTCCATGCAGGAAGAGCTATTGCAGTTTAAAAGAAGTAAGGTTTGGCATCTTGTTCCAAGACCATTAGATCGAACTGTGATAGGTACCAGGTGGGTGTTTAGAAACAAGCTGGATGAAAATGGCACCATCATAAGAAACAAATCTTGACTAGTGGTTCAAGGTTTCAATCAGGAAGAAGGTATTGATTCTGATTAAACTTTCGCTCTAATAGCCAGAATGGAAGCTATCAAAATTCTGATTGCCTTTGCTACATACATGAAATTCAAGTTGTTTCAAATGGATGTCAAAAGTGCTTTTATGAATAGGTATCTGAAGGAGGAAGTCTTTGTCAAGAAACTACCAGGTTTTAAGAATTCAGTCCCTAAACATGTGATGAAACTTGATAAAGCTTTGTATGGCCTTAAGCAAGCCCCACGAGCATGGTACGAGAGATTGTCACGATTCCTTCTTAATCACTGATACAAAAGAGGTCAAATTGATAACACCTTGTTTCTCAAAACTAGAGGAAAGAATTTGTTGATTGTCCAGGTGTATGTTGACGATATCATCTTTGGAGCTACAACAGTCTCACTTTGCAAAGATTTTGAGGATCTGATGCGCAGTGAGTTTGAAATAAACATGATGGGAAAGCTCACTTTCTTCTTTGGATTACAAATCAAGCAAATTACAAGCGGGACTTTTATCTGTCAAGAAAAGTATATTAAGGAGTTGCTGAAGAAATATCAACTAACGGATGCAAAACCTTCGGATACTCCTATGGGGACCAGCTCAAATTAGATGCAGACGAGTCAGGTTCTGAGATCAATGCTACTATGTACAGAGGTATCATTGGATCCTTGTTGTACTAACAACAAGTCGGCCTGATATAGTGTTCAGTATTGACATGTGTGCCCAATTTCAGTCATGCTCAAAAGAGTTGCATCTGAAGGCAGCTAAGAGGATTCTTTGATATCTCAAAGAAACTAAATATTTGTCCTTTTTCTATCCAGTCGGTGACTGTTTTGATCTCGTAGGATATGCTGATGCTGAATTTGCTGGGTACTTGGTATACCGTAAAAATACTTCTGGAATAGCTCACTTTCTGGGTTCTTCATTAATTTCATGGGGTTCAAAGAAGCAAAACTCTTTGGCCTTATCCACAGCTGAAGCCGAGTATGTGGTTGCTGCAACTTGTTGCTCTCCACTTTTATGGATTAAACAACAACTTGAAGACTTTGGAGTACTAATCAGTATATCTCCACTGATGTGTGATAATACTAGTACCCTCAACATGGTAAAAACTCTTTTCCAACATAAGCATACAAAGCACATTGATGTGCGACATCATTTTCTCAGGGACCAGGTTTAGAAAGGAAACATCAGTGTACAGTTTTGCAGCACTGCAGATCAGATTGCTGATATTTTTACTAAGCCACTAAGTACGGACCAGTTTAAACATAACAAGTTGCGGCTGGGGTTGATCAAACCCTTTCTCTCAGATGCCCTCTAAATGTTGCAAGTTATACTTCCTCCTTGGTTAGAATCACACAGGTATCTGAGTATTTCCTCAGAAAAGTTTAAATTTTTTTGTCTATATTGTAGGTTGGTATTGATTGAAATTTGCATAGGAGCATTGGTTCCGGACCAGTAAAAGTACTCACAGGCATAAGTTCATCAGGGACCTGACTCCCTATCAAGTAAGTATTCTTATCATAGCACTATAGCATATCATCATACTCTCAGGATCTATCCCATATGTTCAGCGTTTCTGAACAAATGTCAGTTCTTTCTGGTTCTCGAAGCGTCCCGACCTATCAAATATTGGACGCTTCAACTCTTCATTATTATTTAAATCCTTTTTAGTGAAATCCTCTACACTTCTAAATCCTAAAAGATCTCTCCTTTCTCAAAGCTTTAAGCTTTTTTTTCTTCTTTTCTTCTCTTCTTTTCTTGTTCCTGTGTGTTGCTCTGGTTCTTCATCATGTCGAATCATGTCCCTTTCCCAGAAAAAAAAGTCTCCTATAGTAATGAAGCCCCCGTCTTGCCAAGAATAGACTCATCTCCGTCCATTCCTTCCACCATACCCTCTCCATCATCTTGCATACATGTTCCCTTGATAGTTCCTTCCTCTAGTCTGGTTCTTGCACCAGTTTCCCCTGTGAAAGATCTCTGTCCTGCTCTTGATTGTATTGCCCATTTTTCCACTGATGAACATGGAACTTCTTGACACCTAGGACCTGTATCCTCTTCCATTTCAGAATAACATTTTGATAGGGATCTCCCCGAGGATCAAGTCACTAAGTCAAATATTCTGGCTGAGGGACCAGAATGGGTTGCCAAAGGTCTTATGTGTCTCAAGGAAGACAAAACTTTTTAGCAGGATGAGGTTGGGTCTCCGGATCTTCAACTCGTGCTTGCCACACTAAGATTTGATCGCACCCCTGTCAGTGATGTCAAGCATTTGAATACATCAGTTGCTGAAACAGAGGAGAATGAGGATGAGGATAAGATACCTCTGATTTGGAAGATTAAACGACGTGCCTCTATACCTCCATCTGCACCATCTCTACCAAAGGAACAGACTGGTACTGATCGCGGAAAGGGGTCCATAAGTAAGGATACTCGGTAACCTCCTCGATCTTACCCCGCCCGACAAACTCAAAAGAAATTTCTTGATGAGACTATTATGAGTTTGTAAGCCTCAGGTAAAAAACTGAGATAACTGCACCTGTGTCCACAAGGTCATGATCGACTAAGGATGGTGCAAAACACAAAAAACATAGGGCTGAGAAACATAAACGGAGTGCCCCTTCTTCCACTCGGGAACCAGGTTCACATGCTAGGTTAGACAAAGGGGGAAGTAAGGAGGATCGTATGCGGCTGCTGGAGAATCAAAAAGTTCTGATTGGTAGAGTCTTTGAGTGATGTGCCAAGGCACTGTCTGGTATAAGGGACCTGGTCGACTTTGTGATGCTCCATGGATGGGATCATCTTTTTGAGTGGCATGTTCCCTTACTGCATGAATAGGAGGTCTGTTAATTCTACAATAATATTGAAATTCAGAATGATGGTGGGTTTGTCACTTCAGTTGGGGATATTTGACTTGATTTTGAAAGACTTGGGATATGACTAGATTGTGATCACACCTTGTCTTGACTTGGCTTTTTGAGCATTTTGGGTATTTACACCATCTTGTACTTGTCTTGAAAGAGATACACATATGCATTGGTCCTTGCACTTGATTCTTGAACTCTTGATTTACTTTTTAGCCTAAGTATGAAACGACTTAAATAATGATTTAGCTTTTTAGCCCAACCTTTCATTACATTAATTTGAAAGTACTTATCCTTCGTTTGAAAGCACGTATATATATATGTATTCTTGTGGGATGATGGCTTAGCACCGAGGGATTGGAGTCGGCGTGGACTATCTCCAAGGGTCCATACTCCTTTCCGTCAAACTATGTGCCAAAAGATAGGTTCATGTTATATTTCTGAAATGGGTGGTGTTCCCATAAGGTATGATTATGGTATGTTATGGAAGTCCCTTTCGAAATGGGTATTATTCCCGTAAGGTAAGGTACTCTCCAAAATGGGTGGTATTCCCGTAAGGTATGAGTATGTTATGTTATGGAAATACTTTCCAAAAAGGGTGGTGTTCCCGTAAGGTGAAGTTATTCCTAAAATATGGGTGGTGTTCCTGTAAGGAGGAGTAAGGTCTACCTTTGGCTAGTAGATCACCCTTTCTTACGATGTAGGGTGAACATTGGGATTCCAAGTTGTAGCTCACTTGGTCTTATATGTCGATTGAGGTTACATCCTCTTTATATGTAAGCATTATGACACTTCATGCATCATGGAATTTCATGGTATATTGATATATAATTCTTTCTTATACTCTTCTTTCTATATATGTCCCTTGTCATCTAACATTGTTATACAGGTTGTTCACATGCATATGCATTACATGCCAGCATAATTAGTGTATTATATGTACCAACCCATACTCTTCATCTATATGATCTAACCATATAGGGGTCATAGACAATATCTATCCACCTTTGGACGGTTAGCTTGGTTATCTTCGATTGTTGCTAGTGGCGAGCCCTTTATTCCAAGGGAAAGACCACCTTCCTCTACCTTATGTTATGTTATTTCTTTTTTATCTTATGACTTGAGGGTGATCCAGGGACATGTCGTGGCCAACATCTTATGTTATGTAGAGGCATTATTGGATATATCAGATTCTATCATACACTCATATTATATGCTTGTTTGAGATGCTATGATTATGTATTATGCTTTGACTATAATTATTCTTATGCTATTATAATATGTTTAATGAGATTATTCTTATGTGGGAAGTCTCAAGCCCCTTCTTGTTCCCATAGCGTGAGTCATACTTACCCTTCCCTTAGAATGTAATTGTTATGTGCTATGTGATTCATCCAAATTACTTTCCCCATGACATCCCTATAGCTTGAGTTCAGAGCCCCAAAATCCCTTGGAATTATGTGTTTCTTGTTAAATTACACACTTCTAAACCAATGATGTGTAAATTGGTGCTAAGATGGCTTGTTTGAGGACTCTCAGGTTCTCATTTACCATGTCACATCTAGGCCCTACTCTTGGGTCGTGACAAAGATGGTATCAATGCACTAGGTTTATAAATGGTCCTCGGAGTCCAACATGCCTCATCAAGTAGAGTCTTATTCATAGGTGTGTTATGCACCATACCTAAGAGTGAGAGGCTATGGAGACGTTTTAAGAATTATCTCACTTTATTATCCCTTATGTCGTGCTATAAACCATTTCGTAAGATTCTCTCATTTTGAGGGTGTTCTTGTAACCCTTTCATAAGATGCCTCCACGAAGAACTCCCTTACCCAGAGAGGCCCCAATTAATGAGAACCAAGTCCTTCAAGAGCGTATGGGCGATCTAGTTACTCATGATGAGTTCAGGACTGTTGTTGCAATGCTTGCTCAAGTGGTGACCAGTCAGGTTAGGCAGGCCAATCCTCCTTCTCATACTCCAACTCCGGCTTTTTACATGTATGAATCCTCCAAAATTCTATGTTTCAAAAGTTGAGGAGCATGCCCAAGACTTCATTAATGAACCCTCTAAGGTATTGACTAATATGAGGGTGACTTCATAAGAGAAAACTGAACTAGCTTCTTTTCAGTTGAACGATGTGGCTCAAGTATGGTATACTCAATGGTTGATGGAGAGGTTTTATGATTATAGGGTTCATTGGGAAGAGTTTAAGTTTGCTTTTCTTGACTGTTTCTTCCGTCTTGAGCTTAGAGAGGCCAAGATGACAGAATTTATCAACCTCAAGAAGGGTGGTATGAGTGTGAGGGAATATGCCCTTAGGTTCACAAAGCTCTCAAAGTATGCTCCTACACTAGTGGCTGACCCCGTGCAAGAATGCACAAGTTTATTTCTAGGGACACTGATTTGGTTATGAAGGAGTGTCGTATGGCTATGCTTATTCGAGATATGGACATTTCCAGGCTTATGACTTATGCTGAATAGATTGAGAGAGAGAAGCTCAAGGAGAGGTGGGTGAATCATTCTAAGAGGGCCCGGTATGATGGTGGGTTCTACAACTCTAGGAGTGGTGGTGATTTTTATCGCTTTCAGCTGGACCAAGGTTCTAATTCAGTGGTTTTAATACTAGAGTGCCTCCTCAAAGGGCACAGGTCGAAGGTGGACCATTACGACCTTAGTATGGTAGGTATGGGAAAAATTATTTCAGTGTATGCTTGAGAGGTCCAGGTGCTTGATTTGGATGTGGTGATAAGGGCCACAAATTAACAATAGGTTCTATGCCCTGCATGCTCGACAAAAAATAGAAGAGACTCTGGATGTAGTGACTGTTATGTTAAAAGTTTTTGATTTGATGCTTATGCTTTGCTTGACCCAGGTGCAAATTTATTTCTTGTGATTCCCTTTTTGACTATTAAGCTTGGTGTGAGTCCCAAAATTTTGAGGGAGCCTTTCTCAGTTTTTACTCCCTTGGGAGAGTCTATTGTTTCTCAAAGGGGTCTATTGGGTTGTCCTATCTCTGTCTTGCATAAATTCCTTCCTCGTGGTCTAGTGGAACTTGAGATGTTTGATTTTGATATTACTCTCGAAGTGGATTGGTTGCCGAAAAGAAGGTGGAGTTTTTCTTCCAACGGGGAGATGGTATGCTTCGGTATCAAAGTCGATTGTGTGTGTTGAATGTTGATGGTCTTAGAGTGATGATCATGAATGGAGCTCATAACTCTTGTTATTCTACACACCCAGGATCCACCAGGATATATCAGGACTTGAGGGAGGTGGATTCATGATTTTTGGTCGGTTGTGCCTTTGGAAGGTGTTGGAGTTGAGAGGAACTTGACTATTGAAGGAGTTCCAATTGAAATTCTTGGATAGGAAAGTGAAGAGACTTCACAATAAGGATCTGGCTTTGGTAAAGGTGACTTGGAGAAATCAACATGTGGAGAGCGCTACAAGAGAAACAGAGTTAGAGATGAAGAAGCGATATCCCCATCTTTTCCAATCTACTCAAGCCTAAGGTACTAGGTTCTTCTTATTTCAAATGGTCCTAAATCTTTCAATTTTGGAGTCTCATGACATGACATGCATACATGCACACAAAAATGATTTAAAGATGTTTTTAGTGGCTTGATAATGATTTGACATGAGTTTTAATGACTTGAAATTTTTCAAGAAATGGTCTATGCATTTTGTTTACTTGTTAAGATGTTTCTTGTTTAAATATAGCCTTTCAGGCCTTGTTCTAGCCCATTCGAAGACGAATGTTTCCAAGGGGGAGATGATGTAACCACCTAGAATTTTAAGAACTTTTGAAGTTGATAAATCTCTGATTTGAACCTACCATGGTTGGTTAATGATCTTCATGAGTCTCTCCTGGATGGTCGTATTCAAAGAAATTGCATTTGGTTAAGTATTACATGACGTCTTGTGAAAGTATTGAATTTAAATGGTCATAACTCTTAGCACAAGTGGAAGGGAGGTCCATGAACTATCAAATTTAAGATCTATGAGTTATCATTCCAACATACTTGGTTTAACTTGATTCAGAGTTCAGATGAAGAAGTTATGGCTTTTTTGGTAGGACTGCCTGCATAGGGATCTTTTCTGGAAATTGGCTAAGGCACTCCTTTGGTAGTCTTCACAGACCGTGTCCAACTTCATGGTCCGTGAAAAGGCCCGTGTGACCTTTAACTAGGCATGGCAAGGTGTGTCGGGATATGCTTGACTTGAGGATTGGTTTTATGTATAAGGTTAGCATTCTGGAAATCGCGTCGATAACGAATGGAGGTTCACGGACCGTGTGAGGTATTATAGACCATGAACCTATTCGTGTGAAGGTTCCAGCCAAGGTTCTTGGCCAAGTGAGGCTCCATGGACCAGTTCATGGTCCGTGTGAAGCCTCACGGACCATGAAGCCTTCCGTGTGGTTGCGAGAGTAAAGATTTCTAAGTATGGAATCTCTTATGGACCGTTGGAGGGGTCAACTTTCTCTGGTCATATCTCTTAGCACAGAATGAACTGGGTGGCCCATTACCTATCAAATTGAATCTATTTGAATTAACTTTCCAACAAAACTAGTTTCACTCAATTCTGAGTTTGGGGTAAGAATTTATGCCCATTTTTGTAGGGACTGTCTGTGCTGAGTCAGTAAGCCTCACGACCCGTGAAGCTGGCCGTGAGAGCTTCGGGTTAAAATTTCAATTTACATTTTATTGAGGTATTTTTGATAATTTTACTCATTCCCAAGGTCTTTTATGAACTTTAAACCTATTCTAAACCCCAAATCAGATTATACACTCTCACTTACTCTCATTCCTCATTCAAACTTTCAAATTAAAATCCTAAACTACTCTCTACTAGTCTTGAGGTTGAAGATTCAATCAGGGATTTAAGGAGGGCTTTCTTCTTCTCAATTCAATCCCTTCTTCTTTCTTCTTGGTTATCTAAGGTATGTGGGAATTTGTTCATGTCTCCTTTCAACCATGAAGCCCCAAATGAGTTTCTTCAACTAATTTTGTGAAATTATGCTTACTTTGAAATCGTGTCTTTAAATTTATGAATGATTTAATTAAATTGAAGTATGGGATGTATTTTATTATTGATTTTAAAGTGAATTAAGCCCTAATTTGTTGAATTCCATTGGTTTAATGAAGGTTCAATGTGCATGTCCCCTTACTCTTTAAATCTATGCATGGGTGATATTATTTAAGCTTTGATTGTTAATTTAACTTTGAATTTCACATGTATTCTTTCTATTATAAGTTTAAATTATGAATTCTAATTTACCATTCTATTCTCATTATCATTCATGACATATGCATACTTGAAACTTGGTTTTGATGAAACTATTGATATGGGCTTAGTCCCACCTTGACTTGATTTGACTTGATTTGAAAGACATGGGATATGACTGGAATGTGATCACATCTTATATTAACTTGGCGTTTTGAGAATTTTGGGTGTTTACACCATCTTGTACTTTTCTTGAAAGAGCTACTTCTATGCATTTGTCCTTCAGTTGTTCTTGAACTCTTGTTTGACTTTTTAGCCTAAGTATGAAAAGACTTGAATTACGATTTGGCTTTTTAGCCCAACCTTGCATTGCATTGATTTGAAAGTACTTATCCTTCGTTTGAAAGCATGTATATATATATATATATAATTTTTTTTATAGGATGATGTCTTAGCACCGAGGGATTGGAGTTCGCGTGGACTATCCCCAAGGGTTCATACTCCTTTTTGTCAAACTATGTGCCAAACATAGGTTCATATTATGTTTATGAAATGGGTGGTGTTCTCGTAAGGTATGATTATGGTATGTTATGGAAATCCCTTCCGAAATGGGTGTTGTTCCCGTAAGGTAAGGTACTCTCCAAAATGGGTGGTGTTCCCGTAAGGTATGAGTATGTTATGTTATGGAATCCTTTCCGAAAAGGGTGATGTTCCCGTAAGGTGAGATTATTCCTCCGAAATGGGTGGTTTCCCATAACGATGAGTAAGGTCTACATTTGGTAAGAAGATCGCCCTTTCTTTCGATATAGGGTGAACATTAGGATTCCAAGTTGTAGCTCACATGGTGTTATATGTCGGTTGAGGTTACATCACCTCTATATATAAACATTATGGAATTTCATGCATCATGGAATTTCATGACATATTGATATATTATTCTTTCTTATACTCTTCTTTCTATATATGTGCCCTTGTCATCTAACATTATTTTATAGGTTGTTCATGTGCATATGCATTGCATGCCCGCATACTTAGTGCATTATATTAATAACCCATACTCTTCATCTACATGATCTAACCATGTTTGGGTGGGAGACAATATCTATCCACCTTTGGACGGTTAGCTTGGTGATCTTGGATTTTTTCTAGTGGTGATCCCTTTATTCCAAGGGCAAGACCCACCTTTCTCTACCTTATGTTATGTTATTTCTTTTCTATCTTATGACTTGAGGGTGAGCCTGGACATGTCGTGGCCCCCGTCTTATCTTATGTAGAGGCATTGTTGGACATATGAGATTCTATCATACGGTCATATTATATGCTTGTTTGAGATACTATGATTATGCATTATGCTTTGACTATGATTATGCTTATGCTATGATTATGCTTGTGCTATTATGATATGTTTAATGGGAATATGCTTTTATGGGAAGTCCTAAGACCCTTCTTGTCCCCATAGCATGAGTCATACTTACCCGCCCCTTAAAAAATAATTGTTATGTGTTATGTGATTCATGTAAATCCCTTTCCCGATGACATCCCTATAGCTTGAGTCCAAAGCCCCAAAAGCCCTTAGATTTATGTGTTTCTTGTTAACTTCGGCACTGCTGAACTAATGATGTGTAAATCGATACTAAGATGGTTTATTTGAGGACTCTCGGGTTCTCATTCGCCATGTCACATCTAGGCCCTACTTTTGGGTCGTGATATTTTAGCCTCCATAGAAACACTCATAAGTTTTTGTTATGACCCCCTTGTATTTTTGGGACCAGGTCTAGCCTCCACTGCTTCAGTTACCTTGTTCCTACCCTTCTTGGAGGTTCTCCTTATCAATGCAAAAGGTACATGGTCATCATCTTCATCCTTATCACTCTCTTGTAAGTGAGACAAAATCACAGGCTATAAGTTTTATTAGATGTAGGTTGAGAAGCCTCAACATTTTCTTCATTTCCATTCCTAACTTCACTAGATCCCACCTTGCAGAATGAATGAGACTATTTAATCATCTTATCTCTTCCTTTCTTCCTGATTTATTTCTTGTGCGCGTATACCTGCAATAGGTACAAAAATTAAGTTTATCACAAACATGTATATCAAAAATAATGGATACTTGTCCACCAAGTCATAGTCAAATGCTTGATTGAGGGGAATGCTTGATCAACTAGAGACCTTCATCAACCTAAGCTTCAAATGATTTTTCTCAAACACATCTTTGCTTAGAGGCTTGGTGAAAATATCAACAATCGGATCATCAGTCTTGCAAAATTGCATGCTTATATTGCCCTTTTCAACATTATATATCAAGAAGTGATGTCTCACATCAATATGTTTGGTTCTCTTGTGATGACAATATTTTCTCTCAAGAAGTGATGTCTCACATCAATATGCTTGTTATTTTTTGTGATGAACTGGATTCTTTGCCATGTTGAGAGCAATGATATCATCAAACAAGAGAGGTATTGAGTTTATGATCACCCCAAAGTCTTTTAGTTGCTGCATAGTCCATAATAATTGAGAACAACAAGAGGCAATAACCACATACTCAATCTGTATAGTCGAAAGAGAAGCTGAATTTTGTTTCTTAGTACCCCAAGACACCAGGCATGAGCCTAAGAAATAAGCCATTCCATAGGTACTTTTCCTGTCAACCTGGTACCCTACATAATGAGCATCAACATACCCTATTAAATCAAAAGAGTCGCCTAAAGAGTAGTATAAGAACAACTCTCACATTTTCTTCAAGTATCTCAAAATTCTCTTTGAAGCTTTAAAATATGATTTCTTTTGATTTTCTTAGAACCTAGAACACATACCTACACTAAAGACAATATCAGGATAACTAGCTGTCAAATACAATAGTGACCTAATAATGCCTTTGTACATTGTTTGATTTACGGAGCGACCAACTTCTTCCAAATCCAATTTTGCATTTGTTCCTATTAGAGTATCTATAGGCTTTGCATATTCCATTTTAAACTTCTTCAAAAGCTCCTTAATGTATTTATCTTGACAAATAGATCTTCCATTTGAGGATTACTTGATTTGCAATCTGAAAAAGAAACATAACTCACCCGTCATACTCATCTCAGATTTCTTGCTCATAAGCCTTGAAAAATCTGCACATATTGACTCTAAAGTTTCCACAATGATAATGTCATCCACATAAATCTAGATTATAAGTAGGTCCCTTCCTCTAGTCTTCAAGAATAGAATGTTATCAATTTTCCCCCTTTTGAAACAATTTTCTAGCAAGGATTTTGACAATCTCTCATACCAAGCTCTTGGTGCCTGCTTGAGTCCATAAAGATCTTTATCCAATTTCAACACATGATTGGGATAGTCAATATCTTCAAAACCAGGAGGTTGTTTGACATATACCTACTCTTTTAGATACCCATTAAGGAAGGCACTTTTGGCATCCATTTGAAATGATTTGAATCGCATGAAGGCAACAAAGGCTTTGAGGATTCTTATTACTTCAATTCGAGCAATTGGAGCAAAATTCTCATCATAGTCAATCCCTTCCTCTTGATTATATCCTTGAACAACCAGCATTTATTTATTTATAACAATGTGACCATGTTCATCTAGCTTATTTTTAAAGACCCACCTGGTCCCTATGATGGTTCTATCAACAAGCTTAGGAATCAGATGTCATACCTTGATTCTCTCAAATTGATGTATTGTTTCTTGCATAGAATTCACTCAATCAACATAATTCAAGGATTCTTTCATATTTTTGGGTTCAACGGATGAAATGAATGCAGAATAAGCCACCATTCTTCTCATTTTAAATATGGTTTGAACGCCAGATTCTAAAGGAGAAATAACATTATCAAGTAGATAAGAGGACTGATTCTTCTAGGTAGACTTTCTAGACACTTGATTTCCTCCTTTAGTATCATTGTTCTCATCCGCACTAGCTACTTCCAGTTCATCCATTTTGTCTTGATCCTGATCATCAACTTGACTAGGTCCCTCTACAGAATCTTCTGCATTTCCAGGAACATTTAATTCTCCATCATTAAGATTTTTATTGTCATTGTTTGCACCATTTTGTTCATCAGGAACTTTTTTCTGTGGAACTGCAGCAGTTCTTCACATCTAGCTTCATCATGAATTTTAAGCTTTTCAGGCTCACCAAACTCATCAAAGATCACATGAACACTTTCCTCAACAAATTGAGTCCTGTTGTTAAATATCTTGTTTGCTTTGCTAGAGGAAGAATATCCCACAAATACTTCTTCATCACTCTTTGCATCAGACTTGCCAAGGTGATCCTTACCATTGTTGAGCACAAAACATTTGCACCCAAATGGTTTTAGATAATTGACTTTAGGCTTGCTTCATTCAGCAGCTCATAAGGAGTCTTATGGAGGATGGACCTAATCAAGCATCGATTAGTTACATAAAGAGCAGTGTTTACAGCCTTAGCCTAAAAGTTCTTTGTGAGACCATAATCTACCAACATTATTCTTGTAATACTCTATTTTGCTGAGGAGTTCTGGGAGAAAGAAAGTTATGATTAATACAATTTTCATTATAAAATTCATCCATCTTAGCATTTTCAAATTCTGTACCATGGTTCAACCTGGTCCCTGCTAACTTGCAATTCAGCTTTGTCAGTATAATCTTTATAAAAATCATCAGAATTTCACATATTTCATCCTTGTACTTTAAGAACATAGTCCAGGTGAACCTTGAGTAGTCATCAACAATAACCAAGATATACTTCTTTCTAGCTCTACTTTGAACTTTAACAGGTCCACACAAATCCATGTGAATTAACTCCAAAGGCCTTGTAGTGTTGACTTGCTTCTTTTGCTTGAAAGAGGATCTGATTTTCTACATTTTACACATGCTTCACAAATTTTATTGTCAACAAACTTCATCTTGGGTAAACTCAATTTATGATAGCTAAGCAGAAACATTTTGGTGCAAGGAAACGATATTATGTATGAAGCTTGGAGGCTCAGGAACAAGAGTGGTGTTGCTAGTTTGAACTAAAAATACTTTGTTTTTTTTATTAGCATTGGTTTTAAACACACGTGCCTTGTTAAGAACCTCAAAAGCATCTTTCATCACTGATGTACGATGGAGCATTACAATTTTTATTTTGCAAAGATACATTATCTGAATTTTGTGTTGTTAACTCTAACACAACTTCTATAATAGATTATGTAACAACCCGAAAATTTTTGAAATCTACTTATGGTTGGCATTCTAGGATGTACTACAAGCCATGTATGAGTTTTGGTGGCCACGGGTTGAGTTTAAGTGACCAAATGTAAATTGGGTTAGATAGTGGCCTAGAGGAACAGTTTGGACAGTCAAATTCAAACAGTCATACCTTTTGATGTGGGATGAACCATGTGCGCTACTACATATCAAATTGAAGATATTTGAGCTGGCTTTGCAACAAAAGTGGTTTCACTCAATTTGGATATCGGATGAGGGAGATATGGACCAAATAGTAAGACTATCTGAAATTCAAAATACATTGGAGATAGGCCCTGAAAATGGCCCAAGGCATGTGAGACGGACCGTAAGACTTTGCATGGTCCGTGAAGCATTCCGTCAAGTTGGGCAGAAGCTTGGTCGAAGCTGTGGTTAGTTTAAATGGCTAAGGCAAGGTTCACGGAGCATGTGGATTGACCTAGGTTCATATTAGTATTGTCAAGATCAATTCGAGCTTGCTAGGGATTAGATGTAAGTGATTTAAGTCAAGGGCCTCACTTTTAGACTGTTTTGGGGCCTCTGTTTATACAGCTGCTACTTTGAGATACCGTAACTTTTAGCACACAATGAACTTGGTGGGCCACTTTATATCAAATGAAAGCTCCTCGAGTTTTCTTCGCAACGCAACTGGTTTCACTCAATTCAGAGCTCGAATGAGCAAATTATGTTCATTTTCGTGAGACTGCTCGAAACTGGAAATTTGCCTCGGAAAGTTACAAGTCAAGTCTCACAGACCATTAAACGGTCCGTGAGACTGTTGATGGCCTGTGAACACTACCGTTAAAGGTTCCAGTGTGAGCTCGTTGAAGCTCGGAGATGGAAATTCGACTAAGGCATTTTTGACGCCGTGAATAGTATCACGGGCACTGTAGCAGCCGTTTGGGCTTCCATCTGGCCCTGAAGTCAGTGATTTTTTTCTGCCTCTTCAAGGGTTAAATTGTAATTTGGTTGATCCCTAGGCCCTTTTTAGGCTTCTTAAAGTCCCTTAAACCTATTGGATATAA
>JBCEWC010007849.1:0-20817 GCA_038996855.1 Solanum aculeatissimum | reverse complement strand
AATGGAAATATGAACCCGAACTCATTTCTCTGGGATTTTAAAAGATTTTTCTGTTTTGATCTTTTTAAAATCATTTTACGGTTTTCTTGATTTTTCCATCAAAAAAAATTAAGTGGCGACTCTGTTATTTTATTTTTTTCGAAAAAATTAATTTTTCTTTGAAATTAATTGATTTTTTCTCGAAAGGCCATTTTTGGCGAAAACAGCTGGTATAGAGGAAGATCTTTGGCAAAGTATTCTTGATAGGACAGGATTCATTAAAGGTTCCTTACCTATAAAATACTTAGGGTTGCCTTTGTCATCTAAGAAATGGAGTAAAATGGGCAGTCATCAATTGATCGACAAGATAACAAGCAAAATAAGTGTTGAATATGCGAAGCAATTATCGTATGTTGGTCGACTACAGGTTATAAATGTTATTTTATTCTCTATTTACAACTTTTGGGGGTTGTCTTCATCTTGCCTCAAAGTGTGAGCAAAGAGATTGATAGAAAGTGTAGAGATTATCTATGGGGGGAAGTTGAAGGGCACAAGAAAATCTCCTTAGTTGCATGGGCAAAAGTGTGTTTACCAAAGAAGTTTGGTGGGTTGAACATTAAAGGATGTGAGGACTGGAATATAGAATCCATTGGGAAGCTACTATGGCAATTGACAACAAAGAAAGACATGTTATGGGTAAAATGGGTGCATGAAATTTATATGAAGACGTGCAGGAACATATGGGATCACAACCCACCTCTGGACAACAACTGATATTGGAAAAAATTAAATAATTTGAAAGAGAAAATGGTGAAATGGTATAGGAGAGACATCTACAAACTGACGAGCAATGGTATTTACTCAGTCACCAGCAGTTATAATAATATGATGGGGCCAGGCAATAGACTGAGGGAAGCAAACCTGATATGGAGTTCCATTATTCTACTAAGACAGAGGATGATTATGTAACTGGCATTCCAAAATAGATTGCTCACAAAGGAAAGGATGCTGAGATTACATGTGTCCAATGTTTGGAGATATCAATTGCCAACTGTGTGATATGGATACATTAGAGCCTCAACAACATATTCTTGAAGATTGTAAGTGGATAGTTGAGGTTCGCGCAACAATATGTAAATGGGTAGGCATCTCAATCCCACCTAAAAATGCAAAAGAATGTATGAGCTGGATTAAGAGTGGGTGATGGAGACAGTTTCGCAAGGAGCTAGCAGCGACAATTTGTGGTGTTTTGATTTACTATACATGACAAACAAGGAACTAGAAAGTATACATGGGATTAACTATTGATACCACGACACAAATGGAGAAGAAAATACAAGTGAGGGTGAATATGCATGCAGGATCCAGGAAAATAAGAAGATGTCAAGATTTGATTTGAAACATATGTAGTTAATATACTGGTTAACTTATGTTTGTCTATTTCTTGGCAAGTGAATTTAGAGATCTACATGAAGCTGAATAATCTTTCTAGAAAGGATTCAGGTCGCTAGATGCTCGTAGTTTGTAATATGTTAAGATGATTTGATTTGTATGGTATTCAAAGTTTATTGCCAAAAAAAAGTAATAACACACTTGGTCTAAAAAGGAAATGCCATCTTTCTTTTTTGTAACTATAGAAATGATGAATAAATAGAATTATAGCCACGTAAATTTTAACCCGAGAGTCGAAGAAAAGATTAGAGGGAGTAAAATGGTTGAAAGACAAATTAGGAGTATAAAAGGTAAAAAGTATAATGTGCATCATAGGCGAAGGTTGCGCATTTACCCATCCATGGGAAGTGAGTGCCCTTGTTTGTTTGTTAAACAATAGACTTGTTTCCATCTTCCTCAGATCTCCCACCTCCTAGATCGGAAGGGAAAGATCCAGATGGGCGCTTCTCAGTCCGTAGAGGTACCGCCCTCGGAAGAAGAAGAAGAAGAAGAAGAAGAAGAAGATGCCCCCCATGAGAGACGACGATTAGTCGGAGACGACGCTCTGCTCAAGAAGGTCTTGGAACAAGAGCCAGAGATGTTACCTTGCCACGCCTCCGCATCCCCTCTCTCACCCCAACTATCCTCTTTCGGCACCCCGCGTTTGGGACCTTCTATCAAGGTCTGGGACCCTTATAATGTTCTCGCTCCACCACCCTCACTTCCTCATTTCCACCGCACATTCTCCTCCGATTCCGTCGATGACGACAGGAACCTCACCGACCTATATCTCATTAGTAATGCTGAATGTCACATGAATTTAAGACCTGATTTGATTGCCGGACGATCCCCAGAGGCTGCACTTACCCCTAATGGAAAGCGCCAAGCTAGGGCTTTGGCTGTTTTTCTAAAGTCTCAAGGCATTCGTTTCAGTTCTGTCTATACATCCCCCTTGGATCGGGCACGAGCTACGGCCCTCTCTGTTTGTCAGGTATCACTATTAACATTTCTTCCCTCTTCTATTTGGCAAGTTTTATACTTATCTGCTGACTGTCTTTGGTCAAAGAAACCATTGGATTCTTTGGGGTTGCCTAGTTTCTGGTCTTTCATTGTCTTAAAGCTGACTTTTGTTTTCAGGTGTTCTAGGGTTAACAGTCGGTCCAACTTTTCAAGTGCTTTGGGGATAAAAGTTGGGCCAGTTCCTCTAGTATAAATAATCAGTTTCATAGTCCAGGAAATCAGATACCATAATTTAGATCAATCCTTCTGGAATTGGTAGAGACGTACAGTATACCATACACTCATCCTTTATTACATTTCCGCCCTGTGCTTGCAAAATATCAGTCTTGTTCTTAGTGTATCATCCAAAGGGACAGCAAGATTAGTACTTTTTTTGTCTATGATGTAACATTTTCAGCAAGATTAATACTGCAAAGAAAAGTTGCATACTCGCATTTTAGTAAGGTATAATTGGCTTCTCAACTTACTTGATGTGTCAAAAGCATTCTTACTGTCTTGACCACTAGCAAATCCACACTATGTTACTGTCTTTCAGAGCAGTCAAGCCACAGTGTAACATCACATCCCTAAATTATACAAGGAATAACTTCAAGCAATAAGTTGCTTCCTCTTGTCTCTAGTTATGTGTTAAAGACTTTCCCATTCTTAGTGATGCACGCCATGATGTTCTGTACGGGGATTCCAACTGTAAGTAGAACAACTGGATTGACAATGTTGCAGGGATTTAGGGTAACATGTTATCTGCATTTTGTGTTAAGGACTAACAAATTTGGTAATGAACGGATCTCTGTTAATTGTGCAGGAAATAAACTTTTCAGAGGAACGGATACAATCCTCTGATGCTTTACTGGAAATGAGTCAGGGGCATTGGGAGGGATGCCACCGCTCGGACATTTTTACACCTGAAACAACTAGCCTAATGGAGAAGTTCCAGCCTGATTTTTCAGCACCATCTGGAGAGTCACTGAGGCAGGTGGAGTTTCGGATGGTGCAATTCCTAAATGGAACTGTTATGACATTGCCTGAAAAATTCAGATCTGATTTCTCTCCACCTGATCAAAGTGAGAACCAGGGCTTCTCAAACCGTGGTTCTCATGCAGTTGTCAATTCAGTTCATGACCGAGATGGGCTGCCCTCTTTCTCGTCATCCCATTGGGATTTGCACCACAGGAACCGACAAGGACTTTCAAGGAAGAAGTCTGGAAAGAGTAGGCTTCAGATCGTGACAACTACTGGGGATCATGAGGCTGATGATGAGATGTCACCTCGAGAACCCATTAATCCTAACTCCAACTCCATCCGTGATTTAAATGTGCAAATCACTACCAATGTTTCTCAATGCATTGGTATTTTTACACATTCAATCCCAATTAAGTGTCTTCTTACTGGCCTACTTGGCTGCAGTGCAATGATGTCAAGCAAGATATGCATAGATGATTCTTCGGTTACCGTGCTACAACATTCATGGAAAATGGGATGGCAGATCAAGAGAATGAACGATGCTGCACATCTTAGGCTTCTCTAGTAAATTATTCCATCGGACAGCTGAGATTACTGAGCAATTTTCAAGTATTTTGGCTCAATTATGGATTTTTTCAAAGCATTCAGGGGATGTGTATTCGACAATTAGAGTCGGATCAGGGGGGTGATACTTTTGATGATTCTCAATTTCTTTTGGAAAATTAATTCCCACCTGTACAACTGCATGCTGATACAGAATTGGAGAACCACGGCTGTGGACTATTGTTTCAATTTGTAGCATTTTGAATTTTTGATAATTGTAGGGCACTTCTGGTGTGGGTTTATTTATACCTTGTATACTAATAAGCTGTTGAGGAAATGAGGTTCCATTTTTTCTTACGAGTAGTCTAATATAAAGGTTAATGCTCAAACCCACAAACGTTTAAAACAAAATTTGCTATAGTAGTGAACGAATGAAGAAGACTAACTTGGGTTCACTCTCCTACTTCTCTACAAATCCCAACGTCGCCACGTTCTTCAATAGATACTTAGACAAATCCGATGTGTTCTCGTGGAACTCTATCATTGCCGACTTGGCTCGGAGCGGTGACCCCGTCGAAGCCCTTCGAGCTTTCTCTTCCATGCGAAAGCTCTCTCTCAAACCAAACCGTTCTACTTTCCCCTGCGCTGTCAAATCCTGTTCCTCCCTTTCCGATCTCACTTCCGGCAAGCTGACCCACCAACAAGCTCTCATCTTTGGTTATGACACCGACCTTTTTGTATCCTCCGCTCTCATTGATATGTACTCAAAGTGTGGCCAACTTGATGATGCAAGAAAGATGTTTGATCAAATTCCTCAAAAGAATGTTGTTTCATGGACCTCCATGATAAATGGCTACGTCCAAAATGACCTACCCCATGAAGCTATCTTGCTTTTTAAAGAACTATTGGCAGGCCAGGAAGGGGAAGTAGTTTTTCTTGACTCGGTTGCCATGGTTTCGGTGCTCTCCGCTTGTTCTCGTGTTTCAGGGAAGACCCTTACACAAGGGCTCCATGGCTTTGTCATGAAAAGGGGATTCAGTGAAGACATGGGAGTTGGGAATACACTAATTGATGCCTACGCAAAGTGTGGAGAGGTTGATTTGTCTAGGAAGATGTTCGATGTGATGCCTGAGAGGGACATCATTTCATGGAATTCTATGATTGCAGTTTATGCCCAGCACGGACTTTCAGCTCAGGCAAAGGAAATTTTTCGTTCCCTGGCATGGGATAGAGAGGTTGACTACAATGCTGTCACCTTGTCAGCTTTGCTGTTGGCCTGTGCACATTCAGGAGCTCTTCAGGCTGGCAAGTGCATACATGATCAGGTACTTTCAAGACTAATCACTTTCACAAATGCTGCATTCTTTCTGACTCCTTATTTTCAGCTGTATTGATGTTTCCAGTTGTCTAATTGACTTTGATCTCTTTAGGTTATAAAGATGAACCTAGAGGATAATGTATATGTGGGCACGTCCATGATTGACATGTACTGCAAATGTGGGAGATTAAGGATGGCAAGGAGTGCCTTCAATAGGATGAAGGAAAAGAATGTGAAATCATGGTCTGCCTTGATTGCAGGTTATGGTATGCACGGAAGAGCCAGGGAAGCCCTTCAAGTGTTTTACGAGATGAACTCAGCTGGGGTAAAACCAAACTACATTACTTTTGTCTCTGTCCTAGCAGCTTGTAGCCATGCTGGGTTGCTGGATGAAGGATGGTATTGGTTTAAGGCTATGGAACCTAGATTTTGCATACAACCAGGAGTGGAACATTATGCTTGTATGGTTGATCTTCTCGGACGTGCTGGTTTCCTTGCCAAGGCATATAATTTGCTAAAAGAAATGAAGGTGCCACCTGACTTTGTCATTTGGGGTTCTCTTCTAGCTGCATGCAGGATGCACAAGAATGTCGAGCTTGGGGAGATTTCTGCTAGTAACTTGTTTGAGTTAGACCCAACAAACTGTGGGTATTATGTTTTGCTCTCTAACATATATGCTGATGCTGGAAGGTGGGAAGATGTAGAGAGGATGAGAATACTTATGAAAAATCGTGGATTAAGTAAACCTCCTGGGTTCAGCCTGCTTGAACTCAAAGGCAGGGTTCATGTATTTCTGGTTGGTGATAGAGAACACCCTCAACATGAGAAGATTTATGCTTATTTGGAAGAGTTATCTGTAAAGCTGCAGATAGCTGGCTACGTACCCAACACAACATCTGATCTTCATGATGTTGAGGATGAAGAGAAAGGACTGACATTACGAGTTCATAGTGAGAAGCTCGCTGTTGCTTTTGGGGTTATGAATTCTGTCCCTGGTAGTACCATTCAGGTAATTAAGAATCTTAGGATATGTGGAGACTGTCATACAACAATTAAGCTAATCTCCAAGATTGTTAATCGGGAAATTGTAGTCAGAGATGCAAAGAGATTTCACCATTTTAAGGATGGCTCATGCTCATGTGGGGACTATTGGTGATTCAAGCATTGAGCGCTTCACCTACTAATCGACTCACAGGAGTTGTATGCATAATCTGATAGAGATTTGCATGGTAACTGATCTTGTTCAATTGTGTGCGAATCTCAAGCTAGGCTATTTTTATGCTGGTTTTACAAAGGATATTGGTTACCAACAATATTTCCCCTGTTATGTGTCAAGAGCAAAAGAGAGAACTTGTCTTCACTTTCTGTGAGTTCGTCGCCCGTCAGTATTCAACTGCGGAGAACAGTGAATCTGTCTGTTCATTGGGGCTTTTTTGGGTTGTATGGTTAATCCAATTACATCATTCTGGCAGCAATAGCTAACTTTTTTCACCATTTTTTAAAATTAGGAGTAAGTTATTCTTTTGACTGGTGGGACAGTTAGTGACTGGGACATCCTGGGAATATGATTTATCTCGTTGGATGGTTGTTAACTATACCAATTGTTACAAAATTTTATTCAAATCATAAGAACAATTATAATAATCAATTTGGTATGTTCACCTCATTTTGTCTTTTTGTAATAGCTCTATCCCATATTCAATTTTTTTTAAAGGTCAATCCTTCAAATTGCATTTTTCTCTATTTGGTATTGAATAAAACAAGCCAAATATTACTGAGAAATAATATCCTTAAGAATATTCTAACGTATGCCTATTTTAAAGAGATTATAAATGAAAATAGTACTTATGCTTTAAAGAATATAGTGGTAAGGTCCTCCGTTTAAGGCCAACTTGCATTTACCGTTCTGCCCATACTTATTCTTTGTTCATTGATCAGCTCAAACAAGGTCATTAAAACTCTTATTCTCAAAAAAAGAAAAAATTTGTTCATGGAATAGCATATCACAATAGTTAAATCATAACAATATGAAAATGTAAGAATTATACATCCATTCATAAAAAAGAAATCCTTCTTAGATTATTTGTACCAAGTAGTAGTAGTAGTTTTATTGTTTGCTATGTCATTGTCACACCAAAAAATTATCTTAGTCAACCTTCAAGTTTATCTTTGTCCAAATCCGACTCTAAAATAAGATAAAGTAAAATAAGAGCTTCGCAAGAAATATAAAATTAACATGGAGAATTCAAATTTTAACACTTTTCTTAATTTTAGTAGAGATCATAGAGTTAAGTGAGAAATAATGATGAATCTTTTCTCATTAAATTTAGTAGTAATATTTACCTTCTCTTCCTTGCTGCATATCTTTTTTGTGTGTTTATGACTATTTCACTTTTCTAGTCAACTTAAGTTCTTTGAATTAGCTGTTTCTCTTTGTCATGTTAATTGATCCATATGAAATTTAGCCATTTTAGGTAGGTTGCATATAAAAGGCAAAACAATTGCATTCATGTAATGATGATGAGTGCTACAATTCTAATACTCCTTCATATGATATATTTTTCTATTTGATACGATATTTGAAATTTTTTTATCTAAAATTTAAAATAATTATTAAATATTATTGTGACTAAAAAATATTTTATTAAGAATAAAAAAATTAAATTATTTTAAGTTTGAGCCAAAAACGTTTTGCGCGTGATTAAAAGTAGAAGTCTATCATATAAGAAAGATTTAAAAGTCTTTCCACGGCTAGAAGTCCATATTTTATTCCTTCTTTTTATATATTTTAAAAGTTAATCTTATAAATATAATGAAATAATAATTTTAGAAATGATAAAAAGATGATTTTATATAGTCTTTTTAATAAATACAAAAAAGGTCAAACAACATTTGTAAGAAACTTTACACTTTTAATATAGTATAGAAGATAGATTGATTGAAAAAAAAGGAAAAATAGTAAAAAATATCCATAAACTACATAAAAGAAATAAAAATGTCCTTGATTTATACTTTGGTCCCAAAATACCCTTAATGTTACAGAATGGGTCAAAATGTCCTTATATATATATATATATATATATATATAAACATATTGTGATCCTAATAAAAATATTATTTTTAAAGAATCATTTTCTTATTTTTTTTAAATTACATTAATTAATAAAAATGCAAGAAAATATTTTTTTCTTAATCTCATTTTAAAAATTAAAATAGAATCGTACCCCTGTAACAAATAATATATGTCATAAATATAAGATTATAGTAACCCAACACTAATTTTTATTTAATACTTTGGTCCAAAAATGTTCTTATTGTTACCAAATGAATCAGAAATGTCCTTCTCTAAATATATATATATATATTTTTTCTTTTGAAACATATGTGATCCTAATAAAAATATTATTTTTAAATTTTTTTTTCTTATTTTGTTTTTAAATAATTTTTTTCCTTAATCTCATTTATCAATAAAAATATAACATCTTACACTGTAACAAATAATATATGTCATAAATATAAGATCATAGTAAACTCAACATTAACTTTTATTTAGATAACGATAAAAATAGCGATTATAATAAAGCAAAAAAAATTATTTTTTTCCTCTCAAATTGAAGTAGGATAAATATTTGTTAATTAAAAAAATATTATTAAAAAAATAATGGGTTAAAAAATAAATAAATAATAAATTTATTTAAAAAAAAATATTTTTGACTCATTAAATTACAATAAGGATATTTTTGAACCAAAGTATTATGAATATTTTTAGATCAAATTATAAATGAAGAACATTTTTATTCCTTTAATATAGTTCGACATTTTTTATCCTTTTTCAAAAAGAAAAAAAAGATGATTGGTCATAAAGGTAAATTCGGACACTAGGGCCGTGTATATAACGCAAAGTAAATGGTTGATTGGGCAATATAAGAAGGCGGAAATTGTTTTAGGTCCAAAGGGGAGTGCGAGAGAGACGAGAGTTTGATTTTCTTCATTTGCCCTCATTCTCGCTTCCGATGGAGAACTCCCGCCGTCAGTCTCTTCTTCCAAGCTTTCTCTACTCGCCATCTTCCTTTTCTTCTTTCACTCCCAGGACCATGGCTGTTCCCGAAAGTACACAGCCCTCTCCCAACAAGAGCTTCCTGATTCCGGCACCTGCCGAACCCGGTAAGATCGAGATGTACTCCCCGCAGTTCTACGCTGCCTGTACCTTCGGTGGTATCCTCAGTTGTGGTCTCACTCACATGGCTGTTACGCCTCTCGATCTCGTCAAATGTAACATGCAGGTCTCACTACCCATTCAATTTCATTTACAGATCTGTTCATTTCTCACGCGATCCTTGACTTCTCAACTCTATTAATCATTGTGTTTTGAACTCTATCCGATCTATAATGTTGTTTCTGACTTGCGCATACATGTTCTAGATCTAAATTCTTTAGTGTAGTCTTCCTAGCACAAAGTGTCCTGGTCGTTTCTCTCTATGTCCCGGATGAAGGAAGGCGCCTTATTATTTTATTTTATATTTAATTGGAAACTTATTGTTTCAGATCTTACTTCTTACTCTGTCATGTGTGTAGTTTGAATGTGAAATGGTGTTGTTTTGTTCCTGTACATGTTGCAAAGGTCCTTTTCATTTGATTATGTTTGTATTATCCTTTCATACGTGCAAAGGGAAATTAGTATGCCGTTCAGATTTGGTTGTTTCCCATGACATCCTTCACATGTAACTTTTCCTGATTGGTGATTGAGTTCAGCACGAGAATGTGTTGGACTGTCTAGTATTCTAAGTGCCTTCTAAGCCTCAACTTTGCCAAAGTCACCGTGTCGTATCGTTGCTCAACAGTCTTCTCTGTAGCATTAGCTAAAGGTTTTCAAGTAGCTAGATGAAACACAACATACCCGGTGAAATCCCACGAGTGGGAGAAGCTAGATGAAATGACATTTGAAAATTTTGATCACTTTTTCTTAGATTTATGAAGATTAAAGAGCTTCATTTTTTTGTGTTGGACATTGTTCTCATAATGATTCTAGTCCTATAATGTTCTGACTTTCCCTCTCAATGGGATAGTTTTTCTCATTTGCTAGCTGATGCCACTCCAGGTGTAACTTCTATTTACCCCTTTGCTTTTCTCAACCATGGGAAGATTTGTCTTTATGTGTGAAACTATATAACAACAACAACAAAATTCTCAATGTAACCCCACAAGTGGGGTGTGGAATGTGAAACTATTCTCCTAGTTATTATATGGTCTCTAATACATTACATTAGGCATGAAGCTTCTATACTGACTGAAATTTTATAAATTCCTAGATTGACCCTGCGAAATACAAGAGCATATCATCTGGATTTGGGGTGCTTCTTAAGGAGCAAGGTTCCAGGGGATTCTTCAGGGGATGGGTTCCTACCCTGCTAGGTTACAGTGCCCAGGGTGCATGCAAGTTCGGATTCTATGAATTCTTCAAAAAGTACTACTCTGACCTTGCGGGAGCAGAAAATGCTGCAAAGTATAAAACTCTGATATACCTTGCTGGTTCTGCATCTGCCGAAGTAATTGCAGATATTGCTCTTTGCCCATTTGAAGCTGTGAAGGTTCGTGTTCAGACACAGCCTGGTTTTGCTAGAGGATTATCAGATGGATTGCCTAAATTTGTTAGATCTGAAGGTCCCATGGGGTATGCTATTATCTTTGTTTTGCACATTCCTTAATCTGTACCATATAGAACGGATTTTTATATTTTGGTTTATTTTTGCAGCCTGTACAAAGGTTTGGTTCCTCTTTGGGGACGTCAGATTCCATGTAAGTGGAACCATCTGTCTTCTACTGTTTATAATTATCGAATAACTTGGTTATTACTTGGGCAATCTAATTATATGAGTAGGGGTTTGATGTACATATGATTACTCAAATGAGTGAAAAGTGTTTTGATGTTTGCTAGAATTCATAAAACTTGTGGTTGTTTAGTTGAACCTGTCTTAGAAAACAATTGGACCTCCAAATGCAGGACCTCACCCCAATACCCTCAAAAAGAGCTTGTGCTAGTTTGGAATAGTTATTTGAGCAAAATAAAACCTTTTCCTTTCTCTGTTAAATGGAACCAAATAGAGGGATTAAACTGGGACAGTCACCGTATTTAGAATAGCAATAGTTCCTATAATTGGGATTTAGTTGGCCCCAGAAGATTTGGGAGTGGAAAATGGCCAGATGAGGGGTTATGTTTGGATGCAGCAGTTCTTAATTGTCATTGCTGATGAAAAATTATTCTCTCTTTCGTGTTCTGATAATGGCTTCCCTTCAGTTAGGTGAATGCTAGAAATCTAGCTCTGTGATATAAAGTAATACATATTAAGGGCTGAGCAGGTCCATGTCATGATGTTTTCTGCTATTGGTTGGTAAGGTTCTAAGGGATGGTTCATTTTTGGTTTAAGTAGAGTGAGTGGTCTTGGTAATTCACCTAATGCCTATTTTATCACACCACTGCTTATTTGTTTTATTAGTTTATATTTCATTGTGCTGTTCTGTTTATAGTTACCTTGTTTGACTTATTTATTCGACATTAAGGACTAAACATCTTAAATTACAGATACAATGATGAAGTTTGCATCCTTTGAGACTATAGTGGAGATGATCTACAAGCATGCAGTCCCAAAGCCTAAAAACGAGTGCAGCAAGCCTATGCAACTGGGTATTAGTTTTGCTGGTGGATATATAGCCGGTGTCTTCTGTGCTATTGTATCCCATCCTGCTGACAATCTTGTCTCATTCCTTAACAATGCCAAGGGTGCAACTGTTGGTGATGTAAGCATTTAGTACTTTGATTGTTTGTTGGACCATCTCCTCTTCCCCTTCATTTTTCTTAGATGTCCTCAAGTCATTAATCCATCACGTGATGCCCCCTGCTTGTTTTTGACAAAAAACTATTTCCTCAGGCCGTGAAGAAGATGGGAGTAGTGGGTCTATTTACCCGTGGGCTACCTCTACGTATTGTCATGATTGGAACTCTTACTGGTGCTCAATGGGGAATCTATGATGCTTTCAAGGTTTTTGTTGGGCTGTAAGTATCTTCTTCTAACATGTAGCTAGATGTACTAAACCTGTCTGCCTTCCTTGTATTAGTCTACTTAGAGATCTTAATTTTTATTTTTTCTGATTCAATTTCAGGCCAACAACTGGTGGTGTTGCTCCTGCTGCACCGGCTGACTCTGAGGTTGCGAAGGTGTAGGATTGAGTACAAACTAATTCTTCGCCAAGCTTATTAGTAGTAAGAGAAGACTTCTCCAGATTAAACAATAAACATTTGCAGATGTTTCTTTAGTGCTCTTTCGTAGTAAGCTGGAGAGTATTCTTATCCTCGACAATCTTTACAATTTTATATTTCTCTGATTTTGAGATTTTGGAGAGGGGGAGTCCCCCTAAAACTTAAGCATTGCGGATGTCTTTTTTGTTAGAATAGATACAGAATCAATTTGGTGCTAAGCTTTTTTCGCTTTCAATATGGGAATAACAAGCATATTTGGGGCTAATGTTTGCTTTGATCATTTTAATTTTCCCACTGTTCCAAAAACATTTCTTTTTTCCCCACTTTCCCGAGCTACAACTTCTGAATGATATGGTTTGTTTATTGCTGTTTTTATTTTTGGGTCCCTTCTGCTAATTCACACTGTTATTGGAGCAAGTTTTGTGATACTACGCCAGGCTCCATCATACCCACCCCATCCCTATTATGCATTTCTGTAGTCATTTTTTGTGCTGTTCCTGCGTTCCCAGTCTCTAAATATCATAATCAAAGTGTTGAAGCAACATCTACTTGCACCAATATGATCAATGAAATTGATCTAATTACACACTGAAAGAAGCTTGTTAGCTGCACACATAGAAGGGAAGTTGAATTGGTGAGATTGTAGAGAACTAGTTTGTGCATGATTTTGACGATCCCAAAATTGATAGTTTGGTAACTGTGGATGAAGGGTCAGCTGGCCACAGTACCTTATTGATATAATTATTATCTTATATTGATGAGTTAAATACGCTTAGTTTTTCCTACCTTGAGTCGAACAAAACACCTCTAAACATCAAATACATTTGCAAATCAAACAAAGCTTTATGACAACATTATAAACCTGAACTATGCGCCTTTTTATTTCATATTTTTCCTTTCTAAAGTCTCCAGCTTATTACATTTAGGGTGGTAAAGAGTTTTTGACCCAAACTAACTTCACAACAAAAACCAACCAAGGAAAGTACAAAACACCCCCTACAAGTCTCAGCCCCTTCACAATAAAAAAACAAAAAACAGAAACCTTAACTTACTAGTAAAGTTGCTTGTGCTAGTAGCTGGAGTATCAGCTTTTTACTTCAAAACATTACTGGTAAGAGTATGCATTAGATTACAAGGCAGCATGGGATTAGTAGTATGTATTCCACTATGCGTGTTCCAGACTTCAGTAGAAATCATCAACAGCGAAGCTGTCTTCAATGGACCCAAAGCTTGGCATTGGGCACACATTAGTTGAGTAATAGGTCATAGGCCCCCCTACAAAGTCGAAGGCAGGCTCGTTCCAGAAGCTGGTATCGTAAATGAAGGACATGCCCATCTCGTTGTCCATAGCAGGGAAGTAAAAGCTGGACATATCCATTTCTGGCTCCTTCATAATCGCTCCATTCCCATCATCTGCAGCCTGTGCATAATCAGTTAAAATCACGTCCTCCGCTTCATAACCACTGAATACCGTTCCACTTCCAGCTTTCCTCGCTTCAATGCCCTATACACAAACATACCACATATTTAGGTGAAAACAAACATAGCTTTTGACAAACCACATACATTTATTAACCTTCAAAGTGAACTACACCTACTGCACAAGAATCAACTAGCAAGCTTACATAAATCTGCTTTTGATCATTGTAGTGGAGTGCAAAGTAGTCCCCCTGGCGCAATTCATGTGTTTGGACAAAGTCACCTGACCATCAAGTTTCAAATCCAACAACATTAATCTGTTTTTAGTTTTAGCTCTCTAAGAACCAGAACACAAGTAAATAAACTTGGAAAGAAAGGGCTGTGGAGATCTCACCAGTATTTTCAAGCACATACATTCGGCTGCTGTTATTTGGCCAGTACCTATAAAAAGAAAAAGCAGAATTGAAGAGAAGTACATTGGCACAACTCATACACAGAGTGAACGAATTAAGTCAGAAATGTAAAACCGTATCACAACCATGTCTTCTACGTTCTTCTTATGCCCACTCCCCACCCCCACCTCCAATTAGCTGATCTGATTAACCAGTTAATTAAGGCACTATCACCACAATGCAAGGCATTTAAGAATGTCATCTAGCTTAAAGATGACCAGCGTCAAATAGATTAGTTGAACTTATCAAATATTCTGGTCTTCACATCCTTGGTCCGGACACTTCAATCGACATTGCTTCTCTGACTTGAAAACATCACTCCTTCAAGTAAATTTGCAAACATAAAATAACCTCAGACCTGTATCTGAAACTCCAAACATGGATACCATCCATGTCATCCATTGTGATGGGAAACCCTTCTTTGATCTCAAGAGCTGGAAGATATCGCTCAGCTGCTTTCTGAAATTAACCACTGCATAAAATTACTCTGAAGTGGCAGACTATGTCATACACAATGTTGGAAAACTGCTAAATCATTGGTACAGTGAAATCTAAAATGATTAGGACCTTATGTATACTCCAAATGAAAAATAGTAAGCACAATAAACAAATGTTCTAAATGCATATACGACCATGCTATCAAAAGACCAAACCTTGGGCACAACGATTCTCCTCAGGGAGCTGACATCACTGTTCTGAAGCTGCTTGTCAAAGAGAAATCTGAAGCCTGTTGGTTCAAGTACCTGAACCATAAACAACCTGTTAGAGGACATTAATGTCCAGGGCCAAAATTAACTGAATTGTGATTGCAAGACAACCTACTAGTTTCTGATAAGAGATGGTCCAAAAGATGACAAGGAAAATTTATGTTTACCAGAAAGAGAGGGGAATGAATCAAATGAACTACATTGCTAAGGATAGATAAATAAGCATCAAACTATCGAACATTTTCACCAAAGTGTTCAAGAACTCACTGCAATTAGTTTGCTTCTATAGAATGATGAAATTTTCAGCTTCATTGTCTTTTACGAACTGAAACACGTAAAACAGATTCTTATCATACGTATATCCATGTATTGATCCAAATAGTTGGATCACCGCTATATGTGGTGGGATAAGCTAGGTATTTCATATTTTTCCTTATATATTGATGGGAATCCAACTATTTCCAAATTCATTACCTTCCTCAAACAGATGTGACAACAGGTAGGTGGATGAAATTTCTGACTTCCAAGGCTATCTCACTAGCACAATTCTAAGAAGCTTACAAACTGGATATCGGCCATTTAGGGGCACCTTTTTACTTAAATGATCATTGCATTAAGAAATTCTTATAATCAAATTCAACACATGAACTCAGTCAGGTTTGCAAAGTAGTTGGATGTCTCTCCTGATTGGTAGACAATATTCCCAGAAGTTAATTTCCTGATTAACTTAAGTCTATGAGCACAGAGCAAATGACCATAAGCCCAATCCATCAGGAAGAAGTGGTAAAACCATGATTGGCAGGGAAGCATGTCATTCGTTCTTCTTCCATCTGGATAGGTGCACAAAGTTCTAACCTCTAGTTATATTTTAGATTCTAATTTGGCTGATTGACAGCTAATTTCTATTTGCACTCCTTCAAATAATTCTTACACTTCAGATGACTTCACTCATGCTATTCAAGTTTTAAAATGGCACAACTCACAAAGTATGGAATTAGAGAAGTGCATTAATTGATATCAAGCCGACGACTTTTGCCATTACATCTACACTATAGTTATCCACATCTTTCGCCCACCACCCAATGCATATCTAATGATCAATTTAACAAGCCCCAACATGAGTAGTTTATGCTGTTCTCTGTTTATGTTAAATCCTACTCGTATCTTATGAGTCCGATATGGCAATACATATTACTCATGTGATTTTGAATTTTCTTGGGTCATGGTGAGGAGGTAAGTGTGTTATGACATCAAGCCGGCAATGGCGGAGTTAGGGTTTCAATTAAGGAGGTTCAAAATTTGAAAAAGCAAACACATGCACTAGTCAAACGGGGTTCGATATCTACTACATATGCACACAAAATAATTTTAACCATGTATAAGTAATATAATTTTTCACCGAAGGGGGTTTGGATGAATTCCTAGATATAAGATGGCTCCGCCCCGATAAGCCGGCCACTTTTGGCATTATAACTACACCATAGTTGTCAATATCTTTCACCAACCACCTTATACATATCCAACGATACAATTTGGCAAGCCCTAACATGCATAGTTTACGTGGATTTCTATTACATCTGTTAAGTCTTTTAATATCTCATGAGTTCAATATGTGAATAAGCATTACTCAAATCGATTTTGAATTTTCTTGGGAGGGAGATTACAATGTGGGGAATCGAACTCTCACCACAGGTTGATATGCATAACAAAACTATTTTTAGAATGTCCCAAGTCTATAAGTCAAACTTTATAGTAACATAATATAACCTAATTTTTAGTTTCAACATCCTATACAATTTAGATTCTCACATATCTTTAGTGAGTTATTTATAAAAGATGATGCCATACATGAAATAACATTATTCTTATACTTTTTGTTTGCTATGAAGTATGTATGTTAGTGTAAGGACAAGTATGAGTTCTAGACAATCTCTAGTTTAACAAAATTCATGTTTTAGAAAATGTACTAAGTATTGGAAAGGAATAAGATATGATGGAACAATATAATAGAACCATATAGCCAATCCCAACAAGGTTGGAGTTGAGGTGCGCTTTTAGCGATATGTGCTACATTCTAACGATGCAATTTACGCAACAAAGTCAGAATTGAAGTATATTGATTGGTATATGTTGTGATGTTCCATACAACAAGGAGACAAGATTGGGTGTTTAATTATGCCTTCTTGCAAGTGTTGTCTACTTAGGTATTGCTTTATAATAGCACAATATATAAACAAACATTCAAGCTTAGCCTCTACTAGCCAGTAAATACTCCAACTTTAAGTATGCACATCTAGACACCTCAACTTGTCTCCATTATGTTAGTTGAATACTCCAACTTAACAAATGATCACCTAGACACCTCTAATATTTTGTGTGTCATGTCAACGCCAAGTGTCAGTGAGAAACAATAAGTTGGTGTGTTTAGTTGTCAGTTAATACCAAGTTAAAGTGTCTAAATGTGCACTTTCAAAGTTGGAATTCTTACTTGCAAGCTGAGGCCAAGTTTGATGGTGTGCTTATGTATTATGCCTTTTGCAATCGATCCATAAAGTCATTCTTAAGTATCGTCATCCTTGTATGAAATAAAAGGATCTTCCTCACTTTATGATCTAGACTTTTTAATATATAATTTCCTCATAAGTCATGCCAAACTAACGTTTACTTGCATTGCAAAAAGAAAAGGATCGTTTGTTTGGTAGACTATAAATGGATATTGTTGTCGTGTTGGCTCATTTTGTCACACTTATTATGAACCTCGAACACCAGAGATGACATGATCTTTCAACCAAAAGACATCAAGTACTATATATATGCTAGACATGTTGTAACTTTAATATCTTTGTGAGATGTCACTAAAGAAATGATGTAGTTGGTAGGGTACGTTGGCTAGTTTTTTCTTTCGTAGGTACTTAATTCTCACGAGTTATGAATAACATAACCTGGAGTGGACAATAATAGGCTTTTCCTTTAGCTATCGATTTACAAAATTAAGTAAATCATTCACAGCTTAACCAATATATGCCACACCACTAGGTGGCACACCTAAATGTTGACTCTTCCTATAGTTATGTTGTCATTCGGTCACTAGCCCTACTCTCTTACTAATTAATCCCATTGATCACACAACTATGAGGGAACATATCAAACTAGAGGTGGCCTATTAGATGTGTCCTCTAATGGGCACATCAACAATCGACAATATTTTTCCAAATTCAGTAAAAACGTTTCTTCTTATCACACTCTAAGCACATCTGTTGAAGCTTCATTTTTAACATACTAATCATCTTCTTGAAATGGAAATTTTTCTTTCCTTGTACCTCAACATTACCGAGGTGGCCGATATAAATTGGAGTTTTGCCTTGATGAAAGGAGCTGAGATCCATTTATATGGATCTTGTTCAGAGAGGAATAAACGATATGCTGGCATACGATGACTAATGCAATTGATTAGCAGATCATAGCCTTATCATCTTCTCATCAGGCATCAGAGTCGGAGGCAGAGCCAAGGGAATTCTTAAGAAGAAAAAAATACTATAAAGTATATTTTTTTAATACAAATACAAAGTCTACGGGAAAAAAACTATTGGGTTCGTCCAAACCGACGAAACCCCACTTAGCTCTGGCTCTGATCGGAGTTTGGCACATCATTTAATGCTATATCTTCTAATCAAGCAAGTAGATGATATTTTTGAAATGAGGATCTCTTCTTTTCATGTGCTTCAACATCGCGGAGGTATCCATTGGTTGTTACCATGTTAAGCTATAAAATTTGTGTTTTTTGCAATTACAAGCTTTGCTATTTTGCTACGCCTTTAAATTTCAGCCTTTGATCTCAAAGAGTTATTTAGTGCCCAGATAAAGAGTTACTTAATGTTCCATGAATCTAGTAAATTGACCAAGTAGCAAAGAAAAGTGTATGTCCATGCCTCTAATACGAATTATTACAGTAGTGTTAAGCATAAGAGTGGTATTTATAAAGGAAACTAATTAAGTTGGAAGCGATAAAAGAATTTTGTTGCCATGATAGATGTTTAAGAGATGTAAGCTAACAGCGATACATTAATTTGTGTGCTACCAAATAGAAACTGCTCTACTCTTCTCCCAGATTAAAAATTAATATGTAAGAGATATGAACAAATTAAAGAGAGAGCAAGTGAAAAGGGGTCATACACGTGCGGCGGGAAGAGGAGGAGGAGGTGGCACGTGTGAGAGGAGGGATGGGAATTCCAGGGAGGCGAAGTTGAGGGAAGAGCGCCTCCGCCTCTGGCTGCGACTTCTTTTGAGAGGAGGAATAGGACTCATCTTACTGTTGCTCTCATGACTTCCATCTGCCATCACTCCATACGCCTCGGTTATCTCCATCGTCGCCATCACACACCAATGCTGCTACTGCTTTTTCTTCTCTCTCTCTTTTTGTGATTTTGAGCGAAATGGGGTTTTCGGTGAGTGGGTGGGAGGTTAGTGCAATTATGACCAAAGAGGTTGAGATGAGTGGGCATGGCGTTTAGCGACCACATGGACATACATTGCACCGATTCCACTGACATTTGTGCAACGTTCATTGACATTGTTGAGGTAAGAGTGGGGGCAGGGGAAATTGGGACTTGGAAAGATTGGAATTGGATTCATTCATTCATTCATTAGTGGGTGAGGAGTTGTCACTTTGTCTTTGTTAAGCGTGAAGTTAATTTTGGACGGATGGAGAGGAGGGAGGGAAGCCAGGTGTTGAAAAAGCTCTGATAACTGAAATCAATGGTGTTTTGTTTTTGCTTTGGAGTTTCCGTCATTAGTCATTACTCATTCCTCCTCCTTGGAGGGATTCATCACTTCAAATTCGGAAATGGACTTTTTCTCCTCCACCCTTCCACAAAATTTAAAATAATTTTTTAGATATTTCAATTTTTCAAGTTAAACTGAGTAATATTACATTTTTTTGTGATGAATCAAAAAGAAAACCTTGCGCAATTAAATGATGTAGTATATCTTTTGTCATGAATTTTCTATCTTCCGCCAAAATATCTAATTTCACGTTCAAATATTTGGGCATAATATGAACAAAAACAACTCTAATGTATGCTTTAAAGTCATATAACATGTTCATGTGTACATACCAAAAGTATAAAAAACATCAAATGAATTAAATCTAGTGCACTTATATGATCATCTCAAATAGAATCGTCCCATATAGATTTAGGAATATATATTAAATGTGAAATTAAGCAGTTTTCTGTCAACGTGCTTGTTTGAGCTATTTATTTTTTCTCCTTCTCATAAAAATATTTTATAGATTTTTTAATTTAATTTTTAAGGCAGTAAATTATTGACGTGTCTGATTCAACTACTTAATTGTATTTCTTCAGCTGGATCAACTATGATTTTACAATATTTTCAACTGTTTTAATTGTATAAATTATTTATATCATGTAAATACTACAATTAGGATAAAACAAATATTTTATACAAGAAATGTGAAAGCAGATGGCTTTTCGTCAACATGTCTGTTTGAGTTGTCTGTTTTTTCTCCTTATATGGGGCTCATAAAAATATTTTATGAGCTTTTTTATTTAATCTTTTTAAGGCTTACTTATTGGCGTGTCTACTTCAACTGTTTGATTATCAGCTGCTTCAATAATGATTTTACAATATTACCTTTATTAAATTATTTTTTCACCTGTTTCCCCTATAATTTTACTATATCACCCTAATAAATTATTTTAGGTCATCTAAACA
>JBCEWC010007848.1:0-20817 GCA_038996855.1 Solanum aculeatissimum | reverse complement strand
CTACTCTAATTCGCGACCTCCACTCCTTTCTATCTAAGGTCATGTCCTCGGTGAGATCAAGTTTCGCCATATCTTGTTTGATCACCTCCCTTCAATACTTCTTCGGTCTACCTTTACTCCTTCGTGTACCTCCTAAATCCAATCTTTCGCACCTCCTAACAGGTGCATCGGTACTTCTTCTCTGCACATGCCCAAACCATCGCAGTCTCGCTTCCTTCATCTTATCGTCCACAGGGGCTACCTCTAGCTTCTCCCGAATGGTCTCATTCCTAATCTTATCACTCCTAGTATGACCACACACCCATCGCAACATCCTCATCTCTGCGACTTGCATCTTCTGAACATGTCAGTTTTTTATTGGCCAACACTCCACCCCATACAGTAAAGACAGTCTAACCACCATTCCGTAAAACTTACCTTTGAGTTTAGGTGGTATCTTCTGAAGTGTATTTTTTCAGTGAAGATTTGAGTAAACTGAGGGACAAAATGAAATTTGAAGCCATACAACGAAAGGGAATTTAAGAGTTTTGCATGCAAAAGGAGTGACTCTAATACAGAGAGAGCAGTGGGCTTGCAAAACAGCTCTTGCAAGTCTACATTCATTTGACTCTTTTACATAAATTATCCACTTAATCACATATAAATTCAGGACATAAGAGAGTAGGTCATGGAAGAAGAACTACAATACCAGAATGAAATTTTTGTTAGAGAGAAACTGTACCTGAATGTTACTGTACAAAGGCAGTTGTTTAGATCTGGTTGAGATGCCTGCTAAAAGCCAAATAGGCTATCCATCTAAGGCTAGCATCTCTGTAGAGTGTACAGAAATATAACACATTGAAGAACGTTTTCCATCAGAAGAAGTCATCAAATATCCCGTCTCGGTCATCTTCCCAGTTTCCAGAACCTGCACAATGCAACCACCCCAGAGAAAGAAAGGATACAACTAAGCTATCAATATTTACGGATAAAAGGGATACTTCTACTAAATGGAGAAAGAATTTTACTCCTCACAATGAGAGTGAGTGGAATTTAGCATACTCATTTTGCTCGTGGAGCACAGGTGCACATTCTGCTACTCTTGTTTTATCTCAGTAAATGTTGCCATACTTTAGAACTAGTAAAATTGCTCAAGCCACACTAAGGGACATTATACTGACCTGAGATATCAGCTGCTGCCAGATCCTGAACTATAAGCTGGAAAGCACGAGAATCTGGGGAAGAAAATTGGGCTGGAGTTGAACCAGGAGCTGGAAATGTAAACTCAGAGTTGGTACACGTAGCATCAGCTGAAGCAGATGTAGCATCATCTGGATAACCTCTAGAAATGACACCTGAAGCTGAACTCTGGCCAGAGGAGGGATGTAATATCATTTTCAGCTCTGAGAATTGGTCTGATATACTGTAAATCATCCTGAGGCACACTAGATCATATCTAGTATTAGTCATATTACACAAGAGATTCTAATGTTAAAAGGAAGCTATAAGATGTAACTCCAACTTAGAGTAAAAATATTAAGAAGTCTTCAAGGTGTTGAAAGTTTAATGATGACCCTACTTATCATTACTATCTTTAGTCCCATTTGTCTACTACCCTTGTTTTCATTCCGGTCTCTTTTCCAGATGAATCCTAAAAAGTCGCTGATTAAAAGATTTAGGTGATTATATCCCATTTCACCAGGGACTCAAAAATGCTTTCCTCCGTAAAAAAAACATTCATACAAGGTTTTCAAATCAACAAAAAGCAGGAACAGGATATTACTCGAGAAAACTGGAACTTCACAAGAAAAAGATCTAATAGATCCCAAGCTGTATAAGTATTTTATTTAGGCTTAGAAAGGAAACATCTTTCCCAAGATAAACAGTTTTGCTTCTTTCCTCAATAGGAGGGAAAATGATGCTTTTTAAGACATCACCAACCATACAAAAACACAACATATATAAAAACAAAAAACAGAAGAACACTATAAAAGGAAATTTAATATGCCATGGATATAGTTATATGTTGCTACTCCATTCTGGTCTGAACCATGATTTGAAGAGAATCTTCCTCTTTATTACTAAGAAAGTAGATGAACTGAGGGGGTAACAAAGAGATCCTTTTTTGTTGTCTCTTACTCAAAGGATGCAAGAGGACAGAAAAGACCAGCTTGAAGCTGTCAATGATTTGAGGCAATCTTATCCATTAAATTCAAAGATAGAGATCAATAATATCAGAGGTAATTCTGAAATGAAATTCCATGGATGCCTTTGCACCAATGAATAGCTTGAAAGCTTCATATAACTCAGCAACTAAAAAACATCAACATGATAGAATGCATGTAGAACTCTAGATTCAGTTTCACCATAAAGAATCAGCATACTCTACCTCATTAAGATTGTTGCCAATAACAATCTTCAAAATTATATGTTGCCAATAACCAACATATGGATCCCCGACTACAGTAAGTTCTAACATCTTCAGAGTTACATGATTAACAAAACTACTGAAGATGAAAACTTTTGCTTCAATTCTTGAAGCAAGATGCAACACATAAATTCTCAAGGGGTCACCAGTCATATTCTACTCTTGTTAAAGAATGCTTAGATTTGGAGTTCTGGTGGAATCAAATGCATTAGTGATACTATTATCACATCCAATGATCCAAACTTTCAGTGAAAACAAAAGGGACAATACGAAGGAGACCCCTGATTTTAGTATAGAAGGTTATAGAGGATTCACAGCGCTGCATTTAATAAAGAGGACACAAAAGAAATGCATTTATAGAAAGCTATGATAACACAAGTTGAAAATCTATGCGAAAAGAAGAAGATACAAGATTGGTTAATTCTTCTTCCAAAATACACTTATTCCTAACTCCTAAGTATGAAAAAAACTGCTGGTGATAAAAAGGCAAGTATGAACTATAAATAAAACACATTGCATCGCTTGCCATATTTTGTTAGATCATCACCTTTCACTGCCAATCTTGATTAACAACACCACAGATATGACTGATAGCAAATGAATAATCTATAAGGCTTCTCATGATGCTTCAAATATAACATAGCAGTTCACCACAAACACCAAAGCTTATGAATCTAATGCAACAATAGCCAGGAAAATGACAGGAGAAAATAATTCTTCATGTGAATAAACATCCATTTCAAGTGTTTCCAAGATATCACCTGGATCTGGGACTTCGAAAATTTCCAGAAGACCTACTGGGAAAACTTGACAAATTCTAGAAACTTCCCCGACATTGCCAATGTACCCTTAGATAACCCCAGCCCGATCTTGCAAAACAGGAAGTTTATCATGTTTAAATTATCATTTCTATCCAGTAGTCCACAATGAATCTATCAGTTCTATATGACCAATTCAGTTGGTTAAAAGATAATCGTCCAGGCTGTGTGGTTCAGTAATTCTTTTTTCTTTCTTTTTGTTTGATGAATCAAATAAATCATTTCATTAATAAGCACCAAGGTGATACCGAAGTTACAAGAATTTCGAAGGTGTTTGAAAAATCCATTCCATTGTCTACACATAATGGAATGCTTTCTTTACACCGACAGTATAGATACAATGAGCTCTTGATCATCCATGTGATTTTCGACTCCTTCAAGCATCCCTTTTTCTGTTCTCTTCATATTTACCAAAAGATGTATAGGTTGCTAACTTCCGTATTTTACACCCGTCTCTCCCCACTTTCATCCTCCAAGATGCTAGTTTCTGCATTAGTTCTAGGGAGTACCCAAGAGATATTGGACAAAGAATACACCTTACTCCAAGGTTCTGTTGCATAGTTGGAGTGAAGGAGCAAATGATTGGTGTCTTCTCAATTCTTCTTGCACATACAACACTGGTTATAATGATGCATCCCCTCTTCCTCAGGTTATGCGCCGTGAGTATAGCATCCCAAGCAGCACTCCTTGTAAAAGATATCTAGAAAATATGATATTAAGACTAATTTGTTTATGTTATCTTATATGTGTATATTATAAGCCAATATAAATATATGCCAATTATTTTTCTTCGCTGAACATTTTGCCATGATGTACAGTTCCAATGCAAACGAAGTTAAGCAATCTGAAGTTACTGAACTGCTTACAGAAATCTTTCAATGATTGAACTCACATAGTAGTATCATGTCATTTAGAATCAAAATCAAATATTGAACTCAAATAGCATCATGTATTAAGAATCGAACTGGTAAATGATAATTAAAACTTCTATCCAAAGCAGATTTTCAAAAAGAACTCTACTGTCCAAATTCTAGGGGTTCTGATATTTTGTATATTTTTGCACTTGGAAAATTCCTACATGAGCAAAAGATTCCCTATATATCTGTTAATTCCCCCCTCTCCTTCCCGCCCCCAACCCCCCACCCAAAAAGAAAACTTTGGATTCCTTTTGTATTTACTTTGATATTGTTTGATCCTATTTTTGTCAAATCAAGTAAAAAATGTCTGTCTTCATCTTAAACAAACATATCTTCCTGAAGTCCACATATCACATTGCTTCAGAGGGACACAAAGTTAAGGACACTTTCAGGCACATTTTGAGCAATTTAGCTATAATCACATGTAAAAAATTCATATGCGATTTGTACAACTAAAAAGCAGAACATGATGTTAGAATTTGATAAAAGAGTCCTGATTAATTTCTGAAATCTAACCCTCTCACATTAAATGGGTAGAAAGAACAGCTGATAATTTCACTCAGAAATATAATTCTCTAGTTTGGATTTCAATTTTAAATGGTTCAGAAAGAAAGAGAAAAAGGATATCCTTCACCCACACCCCATCCAAAAAACGTATATTTTAAAGAGCATTATCATGGTTCATAAGTTTGTTGACTCAAAAGTTGGTGATCTATGTTTGTTACAAGATGAAAGGACTAAAGCTGGTAACAATTATTCGAGTAAAGCTACCTGTTAACTGAATCCTGAAGTTGTTGAACTTTCCTTTCAGTTTCTTCTAATTTCCGGCACTTCTCTTTACTTGATTCTTGAGCTTCAGCACATTTCCTTTCAAAATCATCAGCACGTTGCTTTTCTTTTTGATATAACACCTATCAATAGGTATAAGCATGAGAAATCAACATTCAACCATATGTAGATGGAAAAAAAAGATGAATGCTTTCACCTATTTTTCGCTATCTTCTCTACTCATTTTAGGGTTTGGGTAAGCGAATGTGAAGCTGAAAAGGTGTGGGGATAACTCTATCAACTGACTTTTAATACCTTTAAATTTTTCAACTCTGCAGTTAAAGCTTCAATGCTTTCTTCATCCTCAACTAGGATTGGTTTCTTATCAACAATCAAAGAGTCTTCTTCAACTGCTTTAGGAGCCTCGTATTCCCTGATGGGCAGTGTATTTGTTTCACTCAGTTTGCTTTGCATGTCTCGCATTGAATTCTGCAATTTTGCTATTTCCTTATCCTTTACCTCTTCCAACTCCATCTGCAAGTTATTTACCTATTTGTGATTTGCTGATTGCTTCAAATAGTACAACTTTCTCAAAACGGAAACTCATAGTAAACCGCAAGCCCAAGATTGGCAAGACTGTTTAAGCTTTCATGGAATATCTTATTTTACCAATGCTATTTAAGTAAAATCCTCAAATGTATTATAAATATAGTGCAAGGAAAAGGAAAGATTTTATCTGCTTAGCACAAGTATATCACCCTTAGACGTTTCTCCGATTGCAACTGCAATCTAAGTTCTTCGACCTGTTTTTCAAGCTTTTCCTTTGCCTCTATAAGTGCACCTGTTTCTTTTGAAGCCTGAAGTATTTGAAATTTATATTAGCAAAATCCATAGATTTTAAGGAATATATTTGTAACATCCAACAGATTAACCTATCAAATTGCAAGAAAAAGTTTTGATGCACTCTACTGTATTTCACGTGGAAAAAGCCAATCTCAATTCCCACAGCAGGAAATTTAGGGGAATCATGTCGCTGAAAATGAAACCAAAATGATACTGGAAAAGAATTGAGAGAATGCACTAGCTAAGGCCAATGACTCACGCCTGGTTCTTTTTCAAAAGCATGTTTTACAATGTGCATAGCTGTGTTAACCCGATGGGACCACTTACACTAATAACTACTAGCACTTAAATATCTAACAATTAGCATGTGAGTTAGAGCCCGTTTGGAGTGGATTATTTTAAGTGCTTTTAGGCTAAAAGAACTTCTAAGCACTTTTGAAGTGTTTGGGTAAGTTTAGAAAATGCTTATAAGCACTTAGTTTTAACCTAAAATGCTAAAAGTAAGTCAAAAGTCATAAGTTAGAAGTAAGTTTAAAAAATGCTTATAAGCACTTAGTTTTAAGCTAAAATGCTAAAAGTAAGCCAAAGTCATAAGTTAGAAATGCTTATAAGTCAAAAATGAAAAGCCAATCCAAACAGGCTCATATACATCCAAAGTAAGTGGCACATACATATGTTCATCTAATTTGTACAGTTCCTATATATTAAAAAGATATGAGTACTTCTGATCTGTTTTTAAATATTCATTCATGAATTCTAACCACATCTCTACAAGGTTTACTAACAAGAATCTTCATAGCCACTTCTTACTTCCACTAAAAGCTTCAGAGAAGTAATTAAACAATCCCAGCATGTACTCTTGTTCTTGTTATGTAAATAATAGTAACAGTAATCAAGCCCCCTTCTGCCTCTATGAGGTAGTGGTAAGGTCTGCGTACATTTTTACACTCCCCAGACCCCACTTGTGGGATTCCACTGGGTATGTTGTTGTTTGTTGTAGCAATCAAGCCCTATCTAGCAGATAGATCATTCATATCTCGACCCATTGCTATGCTAGGATAATCAGAAACATATGATACAGGTTATAGAAGAGTATAGTAATCCGAACTTACCATCTTTAGTTTGCGAAGCTCTCTCCTAGCAACAATTCCCCTCCATCTGCATTGTGTAAAAATTGATGCCCATATGAGTTTCTTATAGTATGAAAGGACCTTGTGACGACGCTCATAGGCCTGCAAAAATCTTATCTTGTCAACACTTGAGAACAAGCTCTGTAAGACTTCCGAATCAATACATAATACCCAACAAGCTAACCTGTATAATCAGCGCTCCCCTGGTTTGTTTTACATATCTGAACTTAGCTTGTGCAACTGCCACTCGAATTCCAGTCTGAAGAGCAATGACTGCTAACTTAAGTTTCTTGTAGGATTTTCTGGCCAAGTGTCCACGCAACTTTGTCTGGATTTTGAGAGAAGCAGCCTCTCTTTTCAAGGTAATATACAATTTGAAAGCAAACCTTGCTGAAAAATATGACAGAGTGAGCACAGAAATTTATTGAAGGCAGGAAAATTGAGCTGCCTATTGGAATGGTAGACTACGCTGAAAAGCTCTTTTCCAAATGTGCATGCACTTCTAACACGGCGAGAAAATACAGCTATTATTTCCATGTTGCTCAATTTTACAACCACAAAGCATGTATAAGTGATCTAAGTTTAAGCACCCAAGGAGGAGGATATATATCAGAGTGATGGTATTACTATCATATACTTCAAACAATATACACAGATTAACTACTTAAGCATTTGTGTTGCATTATAAGCTGCCAATTTATGTTTGAAAGAGACCTTAGATCATAGTTAAAAACTCTGTGGAAGGCAAAAACAATAAATATTCTGAGAACCAGAAGTATCCATCCAGAAAAGAAAGTCCAATTGATTATTTTATTAGGCTTGTCTAAAGAAGAATTTGATGATACTACTAAAATGAAAGCAAAGTTGATTTATTTTTTGTGGTATTTTAATATCTGTAATAAGACAATCAAACATACATCAATATACATAATGGCATATTGATAATCCACCCCCACCTACATAATAAAGAAAAAGAAAGAAAAAAAGAGATGGGTTTTTTTTGACGTAAATCTGTATATTATATGACCCACTATTTTCTTTAAAATTGTAATTTTCACTTGCCCCAAATTTTTGTCCCATTATTTTAAAAATAAACCAAAAAGTGCTGCTACATCTATATGGGATACAATTCCAGCATGTATTTGGTGGGTGGTGTGAAAAGAAAGGAACCAAACCCCAGAAGTTTTCAACATTTTCTGCTGACATACAAATCACCTGACAAGATTAAAAGAATACCTAGCGAATAATGGACTTGACTCATAACTTTAATGCTCTCCTTCATTATCAATATATCGGAATCAATACTCTTGCTCCACTCATTTGGCATCGTTCCACTTCTTAGTATAGCATGAGGTACCTTGGAAAGCCATACTTCTTTGACCTTTCCAAGGAACTTCCAAATTATTATAGAGATATCCTCTGGACCACATGCTTTTTTCCAATCCTCTGAGAATTTTGTGGCATCCTTCACTTTTGTTGGCCTGATTACCACATGCTTTTTTCCAATCCTCTGAGAATTTTGTGGCATCCTTCACTTTTGTTGGCCTGATTCTACTAGGTGTTGCTAAAGTCTATCATGCACAGATATATGGAGATTTTTAAAGCTATCCTACTGATTCAAGTTGAACAATCAATAAAAATAGCATCTCCGTCTCCCTTTGATATCATTATCTCCGCTAAAAATATCATCTTTAATACACTTAAGCTAGTTCATCTTTATTCATCTTCTTCCAAATGTGAAAAATGGAGAATATATGGTTAGACTAAAACAAAAAGATGCATTCTCTTGTTAGCTTTACATTGCAACCTGATCAATGTACGAGAGGAAGACTCACTACTGTAATTCCTTCTATTCAACTGGATAGTGAAGAACTTAAGGGAGCAACATATTCCATAATTAAGCTAACAAAATGATCCAGCAAGTGGAAATAATGAAACTTAGTACATGGGTAAAACATCTAACATTCAAAACAAAGTCCACAATGAGTGATAGACAAGGCAAAGAGATAATAATAAACAAACCTCGACACAAAGATTGTAAGCAAATTGCAGCCTTCTGCAAAGAAACATAATCTCTCCTAGAAATATGACATCTAGTTTCCTTTTGTATTGTTTTAACTGCAGTGGCTTGCTTTAGTGCTCTGTGTGCATCTAGTTCGGCCATCTGCCCTGATCTCAGAAAAACCTTTGTTTGTCCAATCTGCAAAACAATTGTAGCAATCCGATCTGAAGTATAACTTGGTTCATAAATTTGAGAAGTTACTTTAAACGAAACAGAAGAAGGTCAAGCTTAGCATGCTCCTTGTAACAAGTAAACAATGTTGTGGAGAACTTTTCAAACATCAACTCAACTACAGATATCAGCAGTGCCTAGTAATGGGGGAAAAACTCTTAGTGCCTCAGATTAAGAAATTTTACCAATGCTCAAGTTCTCAACTATACGAAACTATCTATCAGCAAAGAGAACATACAGTGATTGCAAGTAAAAAACAAAATATGAGTAATCTAGAAAGTGAGAGCAATTTAACACGTGCTTGAAGTGCAAGAACATGATTCCTTTTTTGAATTAATTTAAAATATCTGAACTTTCTGCTTGATGGGCGTGATTTGTTAACTGAGGCAGGTCTTGCAAGGTAGGTAAAATTTTGATATATGCTTTAAGGATTGGGTTGCATTCATCAAGATGATGGTGAAGGAAATATATATCCCCCCAGCCCCTACCCCCACCCCCCAAACTACAAAGAGGCACTGGATGAAATGGTGAACACACAAAAAAAAGTGTAGCCACAAGAGTGAATGATTTGATGCTACTGATCTCAACAAAGTGCCGGCTCTAATGTGTTAAGAAAAGGCATTGTGCCTTGGGCCCCTAAATTTTAGGGGCCTCATTTTTTTTATAGTAATAATACATAATAGGTTTTGTTTAAAAAAATATTCAGCACTATTTGTAGAAAAAGTGAACTTTTCATGTAAAAGGAAAGAACTGTTAGAAGAACTTTGACATATCTGAAGTGCTATATCTCAAAAAAAATTTAAATGAATTGATTATATCATCAATTAAAAAAAGAATTATTAGAAAAACTCAGTTATGAAAAAGTTATTAACAACATTACGTCTCAAAAACTTTGAAAAATACACCTTGTAAGAAATATATTAATTTTTTTTTTAGATTTCGCTTTACGCCACTAAAGTGCTTGAGTCATCCCTGTCTCGACATTTAAGAAATAAAATTAGTTTTCCAAAATAGCAAGAGAAACATCAAATAACCTGATAACCAGCAAGCCCTATCTTTTCTAATATCTTTTTGCACACAACTTTTTCATCATCCCTGCCAACAAACAAGTTAAAGAAAGATAAGTATATCAACTTCTAATGATAAAAAAAAATGAGAAAACCACAAAAATCCCTTTCTTTTCTTTTTTGGGGGGTGGGGAGGAAGGAATCAGGAAAAAGACCACCACTTACTGCTCTTCACAGACCTCTGGACCAAGAAGACCAAATCTGTTTATAAACTCAGAGAATGTCTTATGCGTAGGATAGCCAGCACAACTAATTCTAATTGCCTCTAGAACACCCTTCAAACAACAAAATATAAGCACATAATTCAAGAATTAAAAAAGAAACTTCTTCATAAGAAACTGCAGAATTTACTCACACCACAACGTAGCTGCTGCAAAATGTTAACATTCTCAAATATTGCAGGTTTCAAAAGACTGTTAGGCTTCACACATCTAATGTAATGAGGTTCTGTAGAATTCAGAGTTTCCATCAATGATTGGAGTTGTAACTGCACAGTGAAATTGGACCATTAGAACCTTTCACCTACTAAAAGTAATGACTTGGAACTAGGCTGTAGTTTTTTGATGAAAAATATTCTTGGATCACAAAAATCTAAGAGGACATAATGGATAAAGTCATATATAGAAGTAAACTGCTTGTTGAAATGAAGAATGATATCATAGTGATATGAGACTGATGATAGATACTTACCAAATATAAGGCAAGTCTTATATTATGGTTATTAATGGCAACGTTAATGAGAGTGTGCGTTGGATCTCTAAAGTGTAACATATCCACGAGATGAGTGTCAAAAGTCACAGAATTAAGATGTGTTTGCAATGATACAAGAATAGACATGATTAGAACAATTACATCCCCCCACCCCCACTTTGACATATGATATTACTCAATGAGTATATACTTAAATAAGGAACTCAAAGGATAAATTGATAGAATGTAGACCTAAAATCACACAGGGGGAAGTTGTCTCAAAATACCAACAAACTTCCAACATGCATGAGGACTTAGCTTAGAGCATCACACAATGGAAACAAAAAATTCATATATGAAATGTCAATTAGTTGTGAGCTTAATTGTTGTCTTTGCACTTACATTAGGTCTTGTGTTTGTCAAGAGTCTTTTTAGTATGTTTAGAGATTTGTATATCATGTCCCGAAGTGTTGAGATTTAAAGAAAGAAGCGATAATAGTAGTAGATGGTCGTTCGGCCAAAGTAATCAGCCAGAAAATGGACATTCACAGTATATAAGTATAGATTTCATGTATAGTCAAGCTATATTCAGTTTTTTTAAATGTATCATTATGTATATATAGTGTATAACTTATTATAAGCAATCTATATTGTATAGTCAGTGTATACTTTCTATGACTTTTGGCAAGTTATATTGTATAGTCACTGTATATTTCCTATGATTTTTGACTATTTTTTATGTAAATAAAACATGGCTATATTTATTATAAATTAATTAGTTTATTGTATATATTTGAAATTATCCCTTTAAAGAACCCATAATTTACAAAAGCTCTAATTTGGATAAAACTACAAATTATTAAGCATTGGGATGAAATGAAATGGAACAGAGAGGATATTGTGGACTCATATAGGCAATCAAACTGATTTTTTATAGATTCTTAGTTAATTGATAGATCACTAAAATTCAAGAGTATATAAATTAGTCACTACCTTGAAACGAGAACCAATGGATGAAAACTTGGAAGATTTGGATGAAGATTTAGTTGACTCCTCAGCAACAGGAGGAAAAAGGCCCACTACAAATGGACATTTAGAAGCACTTAATAAATCCTGATGCTCAGGAACAACATAGTCTTTGTTCTTATCCAAAAACTGATCAGACTGGTATTGAACCTGATGAACAGAGGAAACATTTACAAAAAAAAATGGTAATAATGCTCCATATCCACCGTAGCAGCAATTGACTAGAGTTCTACAGAAATACACATCATATTACCTCTCCAGCATAATGAGCAATGGTAAAATCAGTGCGGGACAATTTTGGTTTGACAAAGCGTTTGTTGGTCTTGAATATCTGATAAAGCTTTTGTGAGAATGTTTCATGTGTTGACTTGGGGAACATACTGGAAAATTCCATTTCAAAGAAAACATCAATTAGAACAGTCATCTCTCCCACAGAAGCTCAGATGACTTGTTATCTTACCAAGCTTCATCAAGAAGAGCAATGAGGCCTCCAGGTTTCTGTAAACAGCAATATAAATCAACTCATCATATGCTTATCTTAAAAGATATGATAAAGATGCTATGTTAGTTCCAGAAGAGTTACTAAACAATATAAAGGAAGAAAAAAGCAGAGAGAAATACATGTACATTTTATCTGGGAGATGGGAGATGGGAAATGGCATGGACATGAATTCAGATAAAGAAATGTCAACTAGAGGGATCTTAGATGGCACAAAAGCTATTTTCTAATAAATGCTTATCTATACTACTGATAAAGAACAAAATGTTGGTCCCAAGCCTGGTATTCATATGCCGATATTGCTCCTTAGTTTTGATATAATTTTACATACCTTTTTCATAACTCAGATATCTATTGAAGCTACACCAAATTGGTACTGTGTTTGAACATATTAAATAATAAAAACATGAATTAGGCCCTTGGGTCTAAGGGGTTAGATTGTCGCTGTGCTGGCTGTACTGGTCAGCTTTGGTCTGGAGATTGACGATTGACTGGGCATGCTTTGGCAGCTCGTGGTGGAGTACTTCCTGATGGATTAGCTCTATTATTGCCTCCTATCTTGAGGGAGTGATGAGGATTAATCCGCGTGGCAAAAAAGCACTATTTGTTCTTTAGAAAACCTCCCAAAAATCTACCTTGTCATCCATAAAAAGCTGATCTTCCTATTTGCAAAAATATACAAAAGAGAACTCTTGAAACAAGGGAATTAACTCACGACTCTTTTTAAACACATTTTATTCATACTCTCCATATAGCCCAATAAACGCAGAAGAGGATGCTGTCTTTCCAGCCTCCTCATGTTATCTCCCAACCTACTTATCCCCAACAACTTATCACCATTCCTGCCATAGGTTGCAAAAACCAGTGACAATTGAAGACAAAGAAGTATCAGTAGTGAGAAGCCTACAAGGTAACAAAGGGTAAGCAGCATCCCGCTAATAAATCCTCTCATCAAAACCTTTCATGAAATGCATCACATAGTAAATGTTCTATCCGAAAATTTAAAAACTTTTCTTTCAGTCAATCAACTATATTCAATCCCAGACTAGTTGGGTGGGGAATACTTTTCTTTATTAGGCAAAAATAATTTATTTTATTGAAGCATCCACGGGGATGCAAACTATAAGTAATCAAGCTCCCAGAAGAGAAATGGGGGACCTGTGGTGTGGAAATAAGGAGGGTAACAGCTTTCATTTGGACAAATGGGATAATGTTTAACTTGAAAAGAAATCGGGAGGTCTTGGTATCGGAAATCTGAAAATAACACAATAACTGTCTACTGGTGGACAGTACGGCAGGAAAAGAATGGGAGGTGTTTTGAGGATAGATTTAATACTATGCAGAAAATTAAATTTTTGGGTTCAAAGTTAGTTTTGACAAGTTTTTGGAGGTGTCCAAGATACCCTGCTGACACATACAAATTACCGATTTTTTTTTAAAAAAAAATGTGAAACCCAAAAAAATAGCATACTCACAATAGCTAAATGATACTTAAAGTTCTACATGTAACTTAAATTAGACTCTAAAAGAAATGATCAACTATAACTATAGATATTTCTTTGATTTATATTTATAACTAATTCAACAATTATTTAACTGGGAATCTTTCCATTTAATCTGCTGCATGAACATTATATGCACAATACTAGTTTTATTCTAACATTAACAAACTACTTGGAGTTCTACATATAATAAGTTTATAATGAAATATTATCATATTCAACTTCTAACACTATAAAATAAGAAACTTATCCCTGAGGTTATGACTTATGAGTATTACCCAGGCGTGTATAGTATGCAGAAAGCCAGAATCCAACAAGAATCTGACCAAAGAAGTATCCATGGCAACTAATAGCATTAGTTGCACAAGTTTCTTTGCTCAATGCAGCAATAGTACAAATGCCAACTACAATGCGCAACATGATATATTTGTATATATGAGGACAAAAGGATTCACTATAAACCAAATGATATTACCTTTTCAATAAGATCTAGAACATCTTGGTTGTCCACAAATTCTATATAGCTCCAATCTATCTCTTCCTTAGTGTATTCCTCCTGCTCCATCTTGAACATGTGCTGGAGAGAGATGATTTCACAGTAGCTGAGTTTTGCTTAGCAAAATGGACAAGAATTGCTTCTATAAAATTTCAGCTGGCATACCTGGTTAAAATGTTGCTGCAGCTTCTCATTAGTATAATTAATGCAGAATTGTTCAAAACTGGAAAATAAAAAGGTTACAAGAGTCAAATGCAAGACATCGCATTTATTAGTTGTTTTGTTTGTCCACCAGTGCATACCTATTACTTTTGAAACTTTCAAAACCATAAATGTCAAGAACACCAATTAGAGATTTTGAGTGAGGATCTTGTCCAATAGAATTATTTATTTTGTCCACCAACCTATGAACAGTAGAAAGAATGTCCCTTTTAGTGTCATTGTAAGAGATAAGAACCACAGTAATCAGGCTGTGACAGTAGAAGCATACCAGTCGAATAAGCGAGAATATAGTGTTTTAGCTAACCCATCTCTGCTTACTGCTGCAGCTTCAGGATCAAGACTTCTCTTTATAACTTCTTCAGGAGTGACCATCACACGTCTCAGAAGGGCATCCTCCAATGCAGTGACATCACACCTGATGGAGGAATTAAATAAAATAAAAAAAAATCATGCAAGAAAGAGAAAAGGAAGAAAAGTGGAATATGAAGGCAGAACATACATCAGAAGTTCTGCAGTAGTTTGAAGATGAAACCTAGATTTGTCATCTTTCACATCTGATGAATCAATTTCATTGCCCTTTGCAAATTCTATATTACCAAGATGAAGAACAGAAGCCACAACACTAAAAATTGCCTCCTGAACAAGAAACAGAGTAGCTTCTTCGAATCAGAAAGGAGAGTTGCAGGACAGACAAAAGCAATTAGAGCATTACCTGCTCTTTCTCGCTAATTCCGACAATACTCATTGCCCTCCTTATCTCAAGATACTCATGGGCATCATTAACACCTACTAGGTCATAGCAATTTGATTGGTTGAGATAGTGAAATGATTTGGGATCCCCCAACTTGTACCTTTTGATCTCCTGTTAAGATTGGGAAAATATCCAAAGGATGTGGTGACAATCAAATTAACTCAGACTGATGAAAGATGTAAAAGGGAATAGCACTGATGCAAAATACCTCCTGTGGCGCTGCACATAGAAGGTAGAAACAGTGATAGTTTCGTTCAGGATCTGAAACTTGGCAAACTCGAGATCTTTCAAGAAGATACGTTCTGATAGCTGCACCAGATATTCTTCCATTTTTGTCAAACTGAATCTCCACAAATTTACCGAAACGGCTGTAAACAACAGATTCTAAGTAGCTTTCAAAAGGAAAAAACAACAACCGAGTGTTGAAGCAATTATGAGTCTATTTTTTTATTTTTATTGAAAGCATGCATAGAGAAGTATATCTCACCTTGAATTGTTATTTCTAACTGTTTTGGCATTGCCAAATGCTTCAAGTACTGGATTTGACTGAAGATATAACAATCATGAGTTAAAAGAATAATATAGCCGATAGAGAAGGCTCTAAGAGAAACAGGCAGAGACACCTATCAGTTTGAAACCCTGTCCACTTGAATTAGTCTGTTTAGACATGAAAACAAAGCCTCTACAAAATTATTTGAGTCAAATGGATGTGAAAGCCTTCAAAATACAATGTAACTTTCACATACACCTTAGAAAACTAATATCAAATTCATTAAAATTAACTTTCCATTTATTGATGGATGTCATTTCAAAAATTTCACTGTATGTATCATAAAATTATTTAGTCCATAAGTTTCACATCAACTCCACAGATTCTTTTCTAATATAATCTGTTTTATATGTATTCTATATCATTTTTCATTGACGTATTAGAATTGTTGAATTTACTTCGAAAAGTTACTATACCAATTTTTGAATCATATGCTTTTCCTAGATTTAATATTTTATTAAACTCCGCTTCTTTTCTAATATAATCTGTTTCATCACTGATATTTACAGTACTAAGCATATATAGCTGAAATATGCAGAATTTAAGCGTACAAGTTCCAAGGTACCAATCCATGTAATTTTAAGAAGTACAAGACTTTAATGCAGTAATCCAAACATTTAGCTTACCTCCAGTACTTGTTGTTCCACAGTCCGTTTTTGAGTGCCCTTATGGCCGCCCAAATAGGCAAGATATCGCATAAGCATTTTAGTAGTTTCAGTCTTACCAGCACCACTTTCACCACTAACCAGTATAGAATTGCTTTTACCCTCGTTGATCATTGCCCTGATTGATTTTCAAGATTTCAGTATCAAAGCATTATTTTTCATGACAAAAATTATGTGGAGTAGAAATGGTATACAGGAGTACCTGTAAGCAGCATCAGCTATAGCAAAGACATGAGGACTTAGTTTACCGAGTTGTACTCCTTTGTATTTTTCCATCATGTGGCCATCATATAAATCCGGCAGTTTTTGGAACGGATTAATGGCTATAAGAATACTTCCAGTATAAGTCTGCCAAAATGTCAGAGTACAATTAAAATTATAACAAAGCCATCTGTAGGCTGCAGTTTCAGTCCTTTCATTCACTAAATTGAACATAAATTAAATAAAGTTTTGAGCATTGGACTATAAACTTACATAGATTTCGTTGAGTTGATATCTTGTTGCCAAATTATGTAAGACTCCGGGCTCATGCAAATATGAAAGTTCAGTCATGTCATCCACTCCTCCATCAGGAGCATCTTCATCCTTGGGGTAAGTTTTTGATAAAGTTGCTACAACCTAGACGAAATGAAAGAAAATGTGCAATACTAAAAGTCAGGTCATTGCCAGTTTATTGTCAATTGGAAATCGCGTCAATGTGGCTTAGCAGAAAACTAGTCAGATAGAAGTAAATTAGAACAAATGCAGGGAATCATTCTCTTACCACTAGAATATGATAAAGAATAGTTACAATAATGTGCCAAGATTAGTGGAAAGATGGATAAAATGAAAATACAGTTCAAATACAGAAGGAAGATAATGGATACATATGGGTGTGGAAGCCATAAAAGCCATACAGTTGCAAACTACGTAATGTTGCATCAAACAAGACCAGTTGAGTCGTATATAGATATAAAATCAATAACTCAAATGAGTCTAGAAATTTGATCCATTGGATTCTTAGTATTTGAAAGACATTCTCAATTCCATCATCAGAATACTGTCGTTCAAGTCATTTTAGTATTTAATCAATTAGGCTATGGGAAAATCGGCTTTTTCGTTTATTTAGGCTTTGATCACACAATTGAGTAGAGAAAAAAACTGAAATGCTATTACGGAAAACAAATAAAGCAACAGTAATTCCATGAATGAATACTACTCAACGTAAAAGAGTGTGTTGTACCGTCCTCCCATCAGATGTCTGAACCTGAACTTCCTGTCCATTAACCTCTAATACTTGTGCATCAATCCAAGCAACTAATGGATCCTCAATCCACACATGAGAACCTACAGTAATATTTACTGGAATGCCCTGCATAGATAATTATAATTCTTTTTGACTGTAGGAAAGAATATAATTCACATCCTTATAAAAAAAGAAAATACCTTACACGATCAATGGATAAACCAAGATGACACATCTAAACTGATATGCAGACATAAAATTAGTAAGCATTGTAAAATGTTGAAATGGTAAGGGTATAATAACTACTTTGTGGCCCTAGAATGTTTCAATTTATGCTCCTAAGCGTAAGGAGCAGGACAACTAACTTTACTATAGTTTCTGTAACCATACACTTGCATTACATTCCCACAAAAGGACTAAAAACAGAACAAGAATGTAAGATATGTAGTACATCACTGAATGTCCTGCTTTAACTTCTTTAAATCCAACTTAGCAAAAGCCTGAGCACCTTCTCACCCCTTACTCAACATAGCCCCCAGTCCCCACCCAACAGAACTTCACTAGTCAAAAATGCTAATATTACTCTTTCCATAGTGTAATTGTTCTGTTAATCAATCACCACGTTGATGCTACTGCACCATTCTAACATGATGTAACATGCCATCACGTGTTTCCTAGACTAACATAAAGTAGTCTCCTACATAGGGGAGAGGGCTGCTTCCCTCTCCCGAAGGGCACAGGATATTCGCTGATTTTTGGCTCTCCATCTATCTATCTCTTGCGCAAACATACAGTGATACAGACACCTTTCTTTGCAGTTGTGCCCTTCGACCAATAAAAATGAAACTGTACAATTCAAGAACTATAAGGCTTCAAACTACGTCAAATAATTGGTTTAAGTTAGTGTCCACATACATAATAACTCTAACCTGTTGTCAACAAACAACTACTGTCCTTCAATCCCAAAGTAGCGGGGATTGACTATATATAGAATCCCACAAATTACCCACTTAATCTAAACCCATATAGTGAAACTGTCTTCATTTAGGCTTTTGGATTATTTCTCAAAACATAACACACTATTAATAGATATACAAAAGGGATTACATTCTCAGATGCTGAATTCAAATGAGTATACAATAACTACATCTTAATCAGGAGCGGAGCTAGAACCTAAGTAGCTTTGGCTGAAGTCCTTTATTTGGATTTAAAAATCCACTTATGCATAAATAAAATTATCAACAATCCAGTAATAAGTTGTGTTTTCTAGATTCCAGAACCCATAAACTCAAAATATTAGCTCCACCCTCTGATGACTGGATCCCGCAATCCCTCTTACAAAGCCGAAAGTCCTTTTTGTCACTTTTTTCAAACGACAGTAAAATTCACTAATCACTTTCTCTCTATATTCTCTAATCTATGAATTTTTCCTTCAATAATGGTGGCATACAGAGAATAATAGCACTAAAATTGCACCAAAAAGAAACAAAAAAGGGAAAATTACAGTTCAAGTATCGAAAGAAGGTCAGAGGACTCACCATTTATAACCGAGAAAAAGGTAATCAATTTTTCATCTCCATTGAGAAAAATGAAGTAGCTGGTCGCAAAATTTGTGAAAATTCCAGAAATCAAAAATCGCCGGAATCGGAGATTTGTGTAATAATAAAGTAATCGGCGTCGCCGGAGACGGTAATTAATTAATCGATCGAGATTGATTTTGCTGTCATGGAATGATCGATGAATGGATGCGACCATCATCGTCACGAGCAACGGTACGCTGAGAAATAGGAGTTTTCGAAATCTTCGCCTATTTTGGTGTGCTTCGTGTGGCTCTCTTCCTTCCTCTTCTCCGTGTGCGTGCATGATGACCATTATAGACGTGATTTATTCATTTGCATAAATAGGATAGTTGTGCATTTTATCTACTTTTATTTTATTTTTGCAAAAATAGCTTCTTAAATTTGATTTTTTTTTTAGAAGAGAAAACATAAATTCAATACCGATCTAATATTATATTAATAAAGTGATAACTTGGTGATGGTGATGACAAAAGACGAAAATTATGTGTCGTTTTGAGATGGTGTTGACTAATGATGATAATTGTGGATAGTATTTTCTAGTACATTGGTTGACAATAATGATTAACCATGATTGGTGACGATGGGTAATTAGTAGTGAAATGATAATGATAGCTAAAGATAGTGGTGAATGATGATGACAATTAGCAATATATGATGTTGATTAATGATGATAAATTAAATATCAATAGTGATCAATGGATGTAATAATAATATGTGACGATAATAATTGCTAATGGTGATGCCAATTGATTTTGGTGATTGGCATCGATTGTGGTTGGGTTGAGGATGTTATATGATAGGTGGTGGTGCATGGCGATAATGATAGTTGTGGTTGAAATGGTGTAGCGGGTGAAAGTAAATGAAGTAGCATGTAGTGAATTGTCCTCTGTACAAACTTTGTTATGAATCTTAATCATTTCAATCTATTAAGATTCATTACAAGTGATTGTAAAATCACAAAGAATTAAGTTTCAGTTCCTATATAATGTTGATATGGTATCAATATACCAGTGAAATATTACAAAGAATATATTTTCTACTAATTTAGAGTTTAATAATTTTTTTAATTGTTTCTTATTTATTTCTTAAAAAAATAGAAGAACATATTATGATATCAATATACCGCCAGAGTATTGGATTGAGCTCATCCTATATGATACAAGTATGATATATATATAATATATATACCGTCGGAGTATCACAGAAGATTATTTCATAGCAGTTATGCCGACATCGTGCTAACATAATGATGACATCATGGGTGAAATTAAAAAGGAAAAATTGGGTAAGAGGGTAAATAGTTTGGCTTATGGATCCATTAAGGATAAATAGTTGGACAAATTATAGAAACCCCATACTTTACATGCATAATCTCAATATATACCAACTTTTTCTGAAATTACTAAAAATCCCTTATTTTTTAAGAAA
>JBCEWC010007847.1:0-20819 GCA_038996855.1 Solanum aculeatissimum | reverse complement strand
CCAGGTAGATCCCTAGTCAACCCTTCAATAAGGGGATACAAAACAAGTCAATCCCATCTAGGGAGATATCCCATGTTTGCACATGGTCTGACGAAAAGGAGTATGCACCCTTGGAGATAGTCCACCCTGACTTCAATCCCTCGGTGCTAAATCTCATCCCACGAGAATACATATATATATCTATGCAAGCTTTTTGAAATAGAGAGTTGACATTCTTTTCAAACCATGCATCATTAGACAAGCCAAAACATGATCAAATCCATACCCATAGGCAAAAAAAACCAACAAGCATTTCCATATCAATGAAATAGGAGTATCTCATCAACATAGTTTATCATATCAAGCATTCATAACATATCAAAATGGTGCAAGCACTCATAATGCTCAAAGATCCATAACAAGAGACTATGACATCACAAGCCTTAACATATCATATCATGACAAGAGGGTCATGCTCTTAACAAGAATTACATCATAACCATTCTTCAATGCATATGCCATGAATGAGAAATCAAGTGCATTGGTAATGCAGATTCAAACCTTAAACCATAATTCAATAGATAATTCAACTTAATTCATAAAAAGGTTCCAAATCAAAACATAATGAACTTTACCCATGCATATTAAACTATTAAAGGGACATACACATTGAGTCTTCAAGAATTTCCATGAATTTCATAAAATTCAAACTTAAATCATCATTAAATCAGCTAATTTCTACAGCCCACAACTCAATGCAATGAAATACATCAAAATTTAAAGAACCCATAATTAAGGAAAACTTAAATTCATAATTTAAAGAGGAAAATTCTTGGGTCTTTATGGATGAAAGGAAATCCATGAATCAAACCCACATACCTAGAGCTTAGCTAAGAGAATTGAATGGATTTGCAAGAAAGATGATTTTCCCCAAATTTCTTCAAGCTTTCATCAATGGAGGTCAAGAGGATTGAGAAAATTTTGGTGAGGATTAAAGAGTGTTAGAGTGAATAAAAGGGGATTAAGGTTTAATTTAGGGGTCTTAGGGGACCTTAGAAAGGCCAAAAGGGCTATAGGATTAAATCAAATTATGAATTAATCATTAATGAAACTGATAGAATTTATAGAAAATAGTGCCTCACGGAGGACGCCCAGTGGCTGTGAACTGGCTCAGGGGTCGTAGTCCTGTACATGGGACCATACTTGGTCCAGGAACCAGCCCTGAGCCTAGGAAGCTTACTGGACCAACCCACGAGACCCTTCACGGACCATGAAGGCTCACACAGACCGTGAAGTGGTTCGTGAGGCTACACTTGGTCCAGGGCTTGTTCCTAATCCCAAGGGATACACTAGATCAATCGAAGGGACCCACCATAGACCATGAACCACCAAACAATCTGTGGTCCCCCACTTAGACCCCAATCCGGAATCCTTTTCCAGCATATTCCAATTACGGGCAGTCTCACTGCAAAGGCCATAACTTTAACATCCGAACTCAAAATTGAGTGAAACCCAGTTGCGTTGCGAAGATAACTCAAATATCTTAGATTTAATATATAATAGCCCAAAGAGTTTATCTTGCACCAAAAGATATGCCCTCTCAAAGTCAGTACTGCCTAAAGGGCCTTACAACCTTCCACCAAAACAATTCCTTTTAACCCGGTCACTTAAATACAACCCACGGCTACCTAAATTCAACCATGATGAGTTCAACACTAACCTTTACCAATCATTGTGAAGTTTGAAATTTTTTGGGTCGTTACACATTCAGGAAGGATCTCAAACTTACTATCCACATATGGAGTTATAAATGATAAACTGGCACCTGGGTCAAGCAAGGCATATACATTATAGGAAAAGACTCGAAACATACTCAAGACAACATTTGGTGCAACTTCCCAATCCTGTCAATTTTCCATCGCATATAGACGGTTTGTACCCCGACCAGTGTTAGTAGTGGCACCTCTCTGATTAGCATTGGCAGGTGGTGCTACCAAAAATTGAGGTCTATTACCTCCCTCACCCTGCCTTCTCATTGGGAACTCATTCTAGAAATGACTAGTCTGTCCATACTTATAGCAAGCATTTGTTCCCTCGCGACACTCATCTAGGTGGAGTCTACCACATTGCCACATGGGGGTTTTACCTTTGAACCTTGAGTCACACTAGCTTGGGATTAAGAGCCCTGAGCTCTAGAATTCTGATAGCCCTGTGACTTCTGATCATACCTATTACTTGGAGTCAGTGCACTTGTTGAGGATGGTGCATAGTTTGAAGACCTTTTATGAAAATAGGACTTATCCCGCTTACCTTTCTTCTACTGGCTAGGCTCATGCCCTGCTAATTTATCCATCTCGATCAAATATTCCTCTCTATCTCTCTTCTTAACCTCCTCAAGTTATTGCACATAGACCATAACTCTGGAGATGTCTGTGGCCGGAATCAACAATGTTGCTTTGCACTCCTTTTTCACATGCTCGCCCAAGCCGGATATGAACTTTCTCATCTTGAATCTCATGATAGGGACCATATCTGGAGCATACCTGGATAGTTGTATGAACGTGAGGCTATATTCTTTGATAGTCATCTCCTTTTGCTTCAAGTTGACAAACTCCTCAACCTTTGCTTCCCTTAACTTTCGTGGAAAGAAGTGATCAAGAAAAACACTCTAAAAATCTCTCCAAATGGCAAGCTCAACACTTTCACCTTGGCTTTCTTCCCACTGATCATACCAAATATTTGCCACATCCTTAAGTTGATAGGAAGTCAGTTTAACTCCCTCAACCTTAGTAGCATGCATAGAGTTCAACACCTTCCATATCGCATCGATAAAGTTCGGGGGATCTTCCTTAACCTTAGACCCTGTGAAGACTGAGTATGGCTGCAACAGTCGGCTCTTGGGAGCTAGAACTAGGAACCTGTGATCTCTGGTTTCAACTCTGAGAAACTACCAATGTAGTGAGCATAGTGATAACTCCTCTAAAATCAGCTTCTGTAGTAGGAATAGGTAGAGCAATGGGTGCTTGTGGAACACCGATGGCTCTATTTGGTCAACCTCAAACCCTCATCTCCATCTGACTAAGCACCTCTAGTGGGGGATTTGCAGCATTGAAAGTTGAAACATCTCTTTAGGTGGCGGTATGCTTAGGAGACATGATCTGCAAATGCGTAACGCACGAATCAGATAGATATTTTAATAGAGTTAAACTCTTATCACACGAACTCTGAGTATAAAAGAAGTGTGACCATTCCTAATATCCCATAGACTCCTACTTATAAAGTGTGGTGCACAACACACATATAAACAAGACTCTACTAGACACGGCTTCATAGACTCCCTAGGACACTTGAACTTTGTGCTCCGATGCCAAGTTTGTCACACCCCATGAGGGTACCTTTGGCATGGCCAGCACTCAAAGACTATCGCTAGCCCCCAAGCAAACAACTCGGCCTCATCACATTTGTTCAATCACATTCTAATAGCAGAAGGCATCAATGATAAAGAAATACTCAAGGAATTACAATGGAAATATTGGAATCGAAGGCCAAAGGCTAAACAATCTATCCATAAACTAAGCAAGACTAGTGCAAAAGAAACTAGTCAGAAATAACATCAAAATATAACTTGAGAGTCTAGTCTATGAAGCCTCTAAAAATCTAACTAACTAATGCAAATGAAAGTTCCATGGATACCTCAAAATGAAATAAAACAAGTCTAAACTCAAAGCTAGAAAGAAACATAGTATCCTCTGGAAGTAGGAGAGGACTCACCAAATTAACTGAATATAACTAGGTCCTCAATGGAGCACCTGCTGATGACTACTAGTACTTGTCTCTGCATCAAGAAAAGATGCAGGCCAAAATAGACGTCAGTACATAGAATGTATTAGTATGTAAAATGACAAAATAAAACATGTAATGGCAGGATAACATCAACTCAAAATAACTCAACCCAAGAAATAGGAAGCTCAATCATCAAGTCAAGAGTCTAAAGTAAGAAATATAGTTTAGACAATAACCACTCATATACCATCTAATCCAATCCACTCAGAGTATTATCAAGGCCTATCTGGGAGTTTCTCCAACCGACAACCATCAACAATGAGCTAGTGATGATACAACAAAGTGATGTCATTGACACATCCATCCAATATCTTTCCAGGATAAAGGACATCCTATCAGTGGATCCACAATAATAACATCAAGTACTCTTTTTGGGATAATAAGCAAATATCAGATTTTATGGTTCAATCCTCTCCTACACTGGCAACATAGTTATTGAGTTCGAGTTGGACTTACTCTTAGTAAATTTGGTGCTCAATACTCCTCCCAAGAATCAACATGCTCATAAGGCATCAACCCTATAGTTAACTCATTCATCTTGTCACATTGGACATTTATCAACTCAATTTATCACATCAACCATCAACTCTTCAATTTCATTCTTTCAAAGTTCATCTCTCAACTCATAAGGACTCTATCATGTATCATTCTACTCATATCATTTAAGAAAATAAAAGTAGAGTTACAATATTTAGGGACTTCATAGTCTCATTAGGCTTAATTTTATACTCATGCATACACTTTTAAGTAAAATAGGTAAAGAGAACAAGAATTCATGCTAGGGTTCATGTAGATAAGTAAAATCACCTAATTCAAGCAATTAGTTAATAAAACAGTAGTTCATGTAAAATTTTATAGAAATACATTAGAATTTAAGAAAAAACTTTCAAAAACAACTATGGGAAACTCAATTCCTTCATAGCTCCATCAATCAGGATTATGGGAAAATGGAATAATAAAATCATTTTTGGTAAGCCTTACATACGTGGAAATTTGAATTTTGGAACTGCATGAAAGAACTCTCAAGTTTATGCTTCAAAACCTAGCCTTTTTCTCCTTTGAAACCTTGTTCTACGTTTGAAGGATGCATTTTATCGTGAAAGAGGTGACCTGATACGTTTTAGGACTTATTTAGGTATTAAAATGTCAAGTCTAGGCTTTAAAAGGGTGACAAAAGACCAAAATAACCCTTTAGAAAAAGTTGTCAAAAGTCATTCAGGGGCACATTTATGCTCCATGGAAACTTCCACGACTCGTGGGACACTTCCCAAACTTTTGGGCATATTTTTGAGGTTACTGAAATATTTTACGAGACCAATCCATGACCCGTAGAATACTTTATGACCCATAGATGGATTTGTGAAGTCTAGGGCTAAAAATTGATTTTCTGTACTTTTCCACAAAACCTAACTTTATGGGTCATACTTCAATCCACAACCGTTATGTGGTTTCGTGAAACTACTCTACTCTGGTAGTGTTCAATAAAATCGCTATAAACTTTGACTCCAAACTCCAAATGAGGTAAATCCAGTTTTGTTGGAATGCTAATTCAAAGAGATTTTAGTTGGTAGGTCATGGAACATCTAATTCTCTGTGTGCTAAGAGTTATGATCATTTAAAATTTACCCTTGCATAATCCAACACTAGAAATGCAATTTATTGGAAAGTTTTGAACTTGTCTAAGTATTAGAAGTCTCTTATGATCCTAATATATACTTCACATGCAAGAATGAGTCTTGAAACATGGGTACATGTAAGAATAGAATTATGTGGTGTCACATGATGTTGGCTTGATTATGACTTACTAATTAATTTAGAAAATATATGTAACAATATGAGACTTAGCATGAATCACTTAATCATTGTTTCCATGTCATGCATTGCATACCTAGATACGAGTACATTCAAAGTAGTAACACATACTTCTTTGCACTCCAGATTTAACCATGTAGGGACCGACGCTATTCGATACCCTCCACGTGGCTAGCTTTGGATCATTGAAGACGAGAGTTGGTGAGTCCTCTAGTTCGGGAACAATGACCAAGTTTTCTTTCTAGATTGATGTATAAGACATTCTAGTTTCCAGTTCTATATTTCTTTATCTTTGTATGTATTTGAGGGTGAGCTTGAACATGTCTTAGACCCCGCCAAGTTTATGTTAGAGGTATTGTTAGACAAATGTCATGATGGTATCCAATTCTTATATTCCTTTATCATTTTTAAGTTGTGGCCCTTAGCCCCATTTCCTTTAGTTTTTCTATTTCATCTTAATGTTTTATGCCTATGAATTTTTATGATATGTAAGATGGTTTTTGGGCCCTTATGCTTTATTTTGTACTTTGTTGCTTATAAATAAAAATGGCCCATTGGGGCGTATTTGACAACAAAAAAAAAGATATGTAAGATGGCTTTGGTGAGGTACCTTCGGGTGTCTCATTTACCATGTGATGACTTGGCTCCTAGGTCGGGTCATTACATTTTGGTTTTCTGAATCTTCAACCTACAAATCAAGACTTATGGGCCATAACATAGATTATAGGTCGTCTAATAACTCATAATTCATTATCCAAAAAAGTTTATTTTTAGATATCAACTCACAAAATCTATTACATGGGTCGTAGAATGATGTATGGTCTATATGTCATCTCGTACATGGATCTCAAACTTAGATAGAATTCACCATGTCACATGGGTGACCTACGAGGCCTTTTCTACGGGCCACATATTACTCTATAGGTTGTAGGTGGCCTTTGTGGTTTCCTTCCAATGATTTTTCTTAGTCAATTTCTCAATTTTCTCTGGGTCTCTTCTCAGACGAGGTGACAGGAATTAGGAAGGGTGTTACAGATTCCTTCATATACCTGCTGATCATATTTCTTGAATCTACTTATCTTATTTTTAACTATGTAATTTTAGATGCACCAAATGTTATTTGCAAAAAAATTCTTCAAATATGAGAGATTGAATCTTACAACCATAAAAATTTGGTGCATTATATATATATATTTCTAATAGGTCAATATCATTCAGGAGTGTTGCACTGACCAGTCTTGATAGAAATTTTTACATCATCATCAACAACAACAATATACCCAATGGAATTCCACAAGTGGGGTCTGGGAAGGGTAAAGTGTACGCAGACCTTACCACTACCTCAAAGGTAGAGAGGTTGTTTCCTGGGAACCCTTGTCTCAAAAAAATCATAAGCAGAATAAGCTAGATATGAAAAAAAGAAAAAGGAAAAGAAAAAGAAAAAAAAGAATGACTATTAACGAAAAGTACATGATAGTATGTAAATACGATAAAATTAACATATATAAGATGGATAATGATAATACAATCTATAAATACCTGACTAATACTACTACCGTACTATACTCCAAGGCCAGACATAAACCTAACCCTACTAACCTATCTGCTACTCTAAATTACGATCTCCACTCCTTTCTATCTAAGGTCATATCCTCGGTGAGATCAAGTTTTTCCATGTCTTTCCTAATCACCTCCCCTCAATACTTCTTCGGTGTACCTCTACTCCTCCGTGTAACCCCTAAATCTAACCTCTCGCACCTCCTAATAGGAGCATCGCTACTTCTTCTTTGCACATGTCCAAACTATCGCAGTCTCACTTCCCTCATCTTGTCAGCCATAGGGGCCACCTATAACTTCTCTCGAATGGTCTCATTCCTAATCTTATCACTCCTGGTATGTCCACACATCCATCTCAACATGTTCATCTTCACGACCAATATCTTTTGAACATGTGAATTTTTGATTGGCCAACACTCTACCCCATACAACAAAGACGGTCTAACCACTATTTTGTAAAACTTACCTTTAAGTTTAGGTGGTATCTTCTTATCACACAGTACTCCAGAGGCAAGCCTCCATTTCATCCACGGTGTCCAAATACGATGTGTGACATCATCATCAATATCGCCACTACTCTGGATGATGGACCCAAAATATTTACATATGTGGAAAAGATAGTTTTCTTCAAGATGGTTATCAGTTTTCATGAAACATTTTTTGTGTGTTCAAAGAAGAACTTTTTTCCTTTTACGTTATCTCTTAATTATAAAATCATCCAAAGTATAGCTACAGTTCCATGGAAATCAAGAAAGGTGAGGCTTCCACATTGTTCTCATTCATAAGATATGTCTTTTTATCTTCATTCCTTCCCTATTTTGACTTGTGTATATTCATGTGAGTCCTTTGATTTTTATTTTTATTTAACTTATTTTCATGATTAGATTTGTTTTTCTAACTTTGGCTCAAAGAAGATTAATGAACATAAATACAAAATAATAGGGTAACATAGGATAAAGTTTTTTAAATCAGTGAGATTGCAACTTATGTTATATTTCTCTCCAGATTTACTATTGTTATGAAATTTTTTTTATTATGCTATTGGTTACTAAGACTTACCTTCCTTTTCACAAGAGTGAGTACTTAAACTATTTTCTCACCCCGGTTTCATTAAAATTTATTCTTCAAAATGTAAGAGAAGTTGCAATATTTGTTGTTGTTTTGCTTCTTTGATTCACGTTTTACTATGTGATGCGAGATTTCACAATAGAGCTTATGTGATGAATTTTTTTCCTCGCTGGCTACATGAATGTCATTCCTTTTAAGACATACTTCAAGTTCAACCCAACTAGAAGAACTACTCCAACCCAAGTAAGTTGGACACTTTTTTTAACACTTGAAAAGTTTTATTTGGCATATCTTTTTAACTGATAGTGTGAAGTAAAGAGAGAAATTTAAAGGTGATGAGAATTAAGAGTTAAAATTTGTGTTATGTTGATAAGTATAACGTGTCATGATTACAAAAACAAAGAGAAAAGTTAATGACCTATAGCGACAAAGTTAGTTTCTCCTTCTAAAATTTCAATGGCCTATTGTCTATTAGACCTGTTAACATTCTTTACTATTAAATATGAAATTAATTATAGTGATAAACTCAAATAGTTAAATATATTAGATTTTGTCCATCTTTATTTGAACTTTGGGTAATAGTTTTCTCTTCAACTATGCATTACCATTTCAGTTGCAACAAAGGAAAGAATAATTGATACAAACAAACTATACCTATTGTGGTATTAAGTAAAACTACAAAAATAATATTTGTATTTCTGGTGCAAGAAAATACATTAGAGAGAACGGTATAGTGTTTGGATTGTTTTGGACTCTTTGAGTTAATACTTATAAATTTAGGCACTTTGAATTGTATATCGTACAGTCTCTTGGTACGAAGAATAATATTTTCATTACTTTGAAGAAGTATAAAGTCTTTCAATCTATAATGTTGGTCTATATCTATGCAGAAATGTTTTGAATCTATTTGTTTTACCTATCTCTTTTATTGTGTTTACAGGCCTCTTTACTTGCCTACCTTGATTACTTAGAATTTTTGGAGAAATAAATTGAGACAAGGAAGGTTGGACGCTACCCCGAAAAAGAGAACATGTAGAAAAGTTATAAAACTATACATATTTTTCATTATCTTTTAGAAATAAAATATTGAACTAGATTATTTTTAAATTTAAGGAGTTATCCATCACCGCGCAAAGTGCAGATAAAATTACCATGTATAAATAGTAATTGATGATGGATTTTTAGTTAAACTCGTAAAATAGGATCTATATCCATTTTTGTTTTACATTGTTGTGATGGATTTGATAGTAAATATTACTATAATACTATTTGTAGATCATAAAAAAATTAATGATACATTCTCAACTATGAAAACATAATTGTCGATTGAACCTAAAGAGTTGATGGAGAAGTATGACCAATATATATTCAAAATAGGCAACCAGCTAAGGCCATAAAAGTTTTATTGAACAATATTGAAAATTCAAAAGAAAATAGAAGGAGGAGAACATTCCACAAATGATCCCTTCTTTCAAATATTCAAACTTTTGCAACAATTACGCTTACCTACAAAAGAAAGAGTGCAAATTTTATTGAACAATACTGAAAATTCAAAAGAAATATGAGGAGAACATTCCACATATGATCCCTTCTTGCCAGTCATTCAAACTTTTGCATCAATTATGCTTACCTACAAATGAAAGAGTGCAAATAACATAAATATTAAAATCACAAAATACTATTAATAATATTTTTAAATTGATAATAAATCAAAACTAATTAGTAGAAAATAACTTACAAAAACCTGGATTAAACATGAACTGACGCAAGAATGGATCCATTGGCACACCAATCAAAGCAAAGTTTGGATCGTACCACTCATTGATAATAGGCCTAAAATTCAAGTCACCAAAGAATGATTATTTTTATATTTGAACTATTTTTCATGTCATAAAAATTTAAATTGACCGTTATTTTTGCAACTTGTGATACATAATTTTATTAGGATGATTTAAATAAATGTTCATTTTTTATGTCATCATATAAATATTCTTCCCTTTATTTCTGAAAGTTATTCAATAAGATTTTGAAAACTGAAAAAATATTATACTATTGTCTAACATCTAAAGTTTTAAATCGTGATCTAGCATTTTCTAATAAGTTCTTTAATATGAACAAAAGATTCTACACCACAAATTATAAAAATAAAAAGTGAAATAAAAGAACAAAATATTTACTAAATAGATGTCCCTAAAAAGGATTATTGGCAAAAATTTATGATTTAAAGAGATTGTGGGTAGTATTTTGTAATACACTTGACACAATCTATTTGTTTGACTTATATTTTAAGAAGACTCTTCAAATATAATGTGACACCCCGTAACTCTATCATCTCATGTACCTATGTATCGAGACTCATTCTTACCTATGAGAAGTGTATTAGGGTCATAAGATACTTCTAACACTTAGACGAGTTCAAAACTTTCCAATAAATTGACTTTCTAGTGATAGATTATGCAAGGATCAAATTTAAATGATTATAACTCTTAGCACAGAAAGAATTAGGTGGCCCATGATGTATCAAATGATAGTTCTTTGAATTAACTTTCCAACACAACTTGTTTCACCTCATTTGGAGTTTGGAGTCAAAAGGTATGGTCGTTCAACTGAACACTACCATAGCATGATAAATCCACGAAACCCTATACGGTCGTGAATCGACATACGGGTCATAAAGTTACGTTTCGTGGAAAGGTCCAGAAAGTCAGATTTTGAGCCCCAGACTTTACGAATGCATCTACAGGTCGTAAATCCTTCTACGGATCGTGAATAAGTCTCGTGAAAGGTTCCAGTAACCTCAAAAGTTTGCCCAAAATTTTATGGAAGGTCCCTACGAGTCGTAAAGCATCTTACGAGTCATGGGTAGGTCTCGTAGAATATTCCAGTAACCTCAAAGGCATGCCCAAAAGTTTACGGAATGTCATTATGAGTCATAAAGCATCTTACGGGTCATGGGTAGGTCTCATAGAATGTTCCAATGACCTCAAGAACATGGCCAAAGGTTTACGAAAGGTTTCACGAGTTGTGGAACATTCCATGAGCCGTGAAAGTGGCCCGTGGATGACTTTTCATAGCTTTTTCTAAAGGGTTATTTTGGTCTTTTTCTACCCTTTTAAAGCCTAGACTCGACTTTTTATACCTAAATTAAATCCTAAAACCTATCAGTTGGTCATTTTTACGCTAAATAACCTCCTCCAAACGTAGAACAAGATTTCAAGAGAGAAAAGGCTAGTGTTTGAAGAGAGAATGTGAGGATTCTTCCAAGCTACTCCAAGATTCAAACTTTCAGGTATGTAAGACTAACTAAAATATGAATTTTGTTCTTTCATGTGCCCCATAACCTGAATTGATGGAATTGTTGATGAATTGAGTCTTCCATGGATGTTTCTTCAAGGTTTTTCTTAAATTCTGACGTATATCTATATAATCTTTCATGAATTATAATTTTTTTGAATTAAATACTAGAAATTGACAATTTTACTTTTCTACATGAACCCTAGACTGAATTCTTATTATCTTACATATTCCATATAAATGAGCATCCACGAGTATAATTTGAGTCTGAAAAGCCTATGAAACCCTGAATGCTTTAACTTTACTTTTGTTTTTCCTAAATGTTATGAGTTAGAATGATGCATACTAGGATCTCTAAAAGTTGAGAAGAATGTAACCGAAGAGTTGATAGCTAATGTGATCAATTGCGTTGACTAGTCTTTATGAGACTCATGATTAGAATGATTGGACTGATTGAGGTCTTATGAGCACTGAGTCTTAGGAGGAGTATCGAGCACCAAGCTAGATGAGAGTAAGTACAAATTGAACTCCAAAACTACGCCGCCAAGCGTGGGAGAGGATTGAAACTGTTGAGTTAGATGTCTCCTCTTGATAGGTCCCTGAAAGAATAGAGGAATCATATGATTTGATCTGATCCATTACAAATCAATTTGTTCTTTACCTTGACAAGTACTGAACGGTTGTGGCAACATCAACGAGATTGTTATACAATCACTGACTCATAAGTGATTATTGTTGGATAAGAGAAACTCTTAGATAGGTTCCATATTGATAGTACTCTGACTTGATTGGATTGTGTTGATTTGGATTGTATTTATTAGTCATGGTCTACTCTTTACTCCTATATTAGTTAAACCTTCGACATCTTTATTGAGTATCTCTGAGTTGTTGTTATTCTACATATATCTGTTCCACTCAGCTATTTTACATACTCGTACATTCCATGTGTTGACGCCCATTTGGGTCTGTATCTTTTCATGATGCAGAGACAGGTGCTAGAGATCATCAACAGACGCTCCGTTGAAGATCATTTTCTTATTTCAGTTGATTGGTGAGTCCTCCTTGAGTTTGGAGGATATCTATTATTTTATCTAGCTTTAGAATTAGACTTTATATTCACTTTTCTTTTTATTGGAGGTAGCCATGGACCTGTCATTGACACCATTGACTAGTTGATAGAGGCTACATAGTCTAGAGTCGATTTGCTGATTGGATATTGATTTTGAGCTAGTTCTTTTTATACTAGTTCATTTACTTGATTTGATTCTTTGTATATAGAGGTTGTCCACTTTCTATTTTCTTTAAGTCTTCCGCTGATGTATTATTTATTGCTTGAGTGAATGTGATGAAGCTAAGTGGTTTGCTTGGGGACTAGCAATAGTCTCTGAGTGTCGGCCACATCTAGGGTACCCTCCCGGGGTGTGACAAACTTGATATCAGAGCACAGAGTTCAAGTATCCTAGGGAGTCTATGAAACCATGTCTAGTAAAGTCTTATTTATGGGTGTGTTGTGCTCCACACTTTATAAGCAAGAAGCTATGAGACATTAGGAAGGGTTACACTTCTTTCGTATTTTAACTCATGATATAGAGTAAAAGTCTATGAAATTTCTCTACTAATTCGTATGTTATGCATTTATATAATTGCGACCATACCTCCAAGAAGAGTTATTAGAGGAAGGGGGCACCCGGTCAAACAGAATGTGAACAAACCAAAGCCCTAGAATCAAGATGAACCCATAGGACAAGCCATCCCTGAACAACCATCTCAGGCTAACATCTCAAATGTTGAGCTTCTCTAGGCCATCCAGACTTTGGCCCAGGCTGTGGCAGCACCGATTGCTAGACAAGGAGCAGGCCGACAAGATACACAAGACACATCTAGGGTTCGAGAGTTCTTGAGAAAGAAACTACCTGAGTTCACTGGATCTATGCCTAATCAGGATTCTGAGAACTATATTGATGAGCTACAGAAAGTATTCTAGGTGATGCATGTGACCGATGCTGATAGGGTTGAGTTCGCTGCCTACCAACTCAAAGGTGTTGCCAGACTATGGTTTGACTAGTAGAAGAAGAGAAGAGGAGGGGGTGTCCCAGTTCATACTTAGGCCATATTTGAGGATGCTTTTATGGGAAGATTCTTCTCGAGGGAGTTAAAAGAGGCCAAGGTGAGAGAGTTCTTAAGTTTGAAATAGGGCTCTATGATAGTGAAGGAATATGGCCTTAAGTTTATGCATTTGTCTCCCTATGCTCCTGAGATGGTCATTGATATGAGAAGTAGAATGGGTTTGTACGTTGATGGGTTGAACAAATGGCCAAAGAAAGATGGAAGAGGAGTTATGCTTGTGAGCGACATGGACATAGGCAGGTTGATGATCTATGTGCAACAAGCTGAGGAGGAGAGACAACAAGACAGAGAGGAGATCAAGAATAAAAGGGCTAAAACATCCAGTCATAAGGTTGGGAGGAGAGAAAATAGGAATAGTAGCAAGTTTCAATCAGGGTCAGTGCCTTTATCTGCCAGTGCACCAGCCCCTAGAAATTAGAGTGAGCAGAAGTCTTAGAACTTCAGAGCCTAAGGATCTCAGTCACAGGATAGTGTGACTCTAGGTTCATAAGGGAAGTCGTCATGTGGCAAGTGTGGCAAACTACACTTAGAGAGATGTCGTGGGGGAGGAGATGTGTGCTACAAGTATGGCCAAATGGGTTATTTTCAAAAAGATTGTCTGAAGTGGGCTGACAAGGCTCAATCTTTTGCACCAACACCACTGATTAGAAGGAGTCAAAAGGGTGTTCAATCTAACACAAGCGGGGCTACAAACTGTTTGTATGCCATGGGCACTCGCCAAGATCAAGAAGTTGCACCAGATGTTGTGATGGGTATGTTTCGAGTCTTCACCTTTGATTGTTATGCATTACTTGATTTGGGTGCCACATTGTCTTTTGTAACTCCTTAAGTGTCCAGTAGATTTGAGATCCTTCCTGAATGTCTTCTTGAACCCTTTGATGTTTACACTCCTAATGGTGAGTCTATCATAGAAAAAAGGGTTTATAGAGATTGTGTAGTGTCCATCTATCATAGGGATACTCTTGTTGATTTGATTGATTTAGAGATGGTTGACTTCGATTTGATCCTTTGTATGGACTGGCTTCATGCCTGTTATCCCTTTATTGATTGTAAAACTTGAATTGTCAAATTCTAGTTTCCAAATGAGTCTGTTATAGAGTGAAAGGGTAGTTCTGCAGTGCCTAAGGGTAAGTTTATTTCCTACCTTAAGACTAGAAAGCTAATCTCTAAAGGATGTATCTATCACCTCGTACGATTTAAGACTGATGATATAGAGTCTCCACCTTTTGAGTCAGTTCAGTTGTCAATGAGTTTCCTGATGTCTTCCCTAATGATTTGCCTGGAGTCCCTACAGATCAGGAGATCAACTTTGGGATTGATGTTCTCCCCGATACTCAACCTATCTCTATTCCTCCATATATAATGGCTCCCACCGAGTTGAAGGAATTGGAAGATTAGTTGAAAGATCTTTTGGATAAGGGATTTATTAGGCTGAGTGTCTCTCCATGGGGTGCTCTTATCCTATTTGTTTGAAAGAAGGATGGTACCCTCAGGATGTGTAAATACTATCGCCAGTTGAATAAAGTGACCATTAAGAACAAATATCCCCTTCCAAGAATTGATGACTTGTTTGACCAACTTCAGGGTGCCACTATTTTCTCTAAGATAGACCTTTGATCAGGCTATCACCAGTTGAAAGTGAGAGAATGTGACATCTCGAAGATGTTTTTTTGAACCCGATACGGTCACTTTGAGTTCATGGTAATGTTCTTTGGGTTGACAAATGCACCTGCAACTTTCATGGACTTGATAAATAGAGTGTTAAGACAGTATCTTGACATGTTTGTGATCGTTTGGATTGATGATATCTTGGTGTATTCCAGAGATGAGGAGGAGCATGCTAATCACCTTAGGATCGTTTTGCAAATGCTCAAGGATAATGAGTTATATGCAAAGTTTTTAAAGTGTGAGTTCTGGCTTAAATCTGTGGCATTTCTAGGCCATGTGGTTTCAGGAGATGGCATACGAGTGGATACTCAAAAGATTGAGGCAATCAAGAATTAGCCTAGACCAACCTCTCCCACAGACATAAGGAGCTTTTTAGGTTTGGTTGGCTACTACTGTAGATTTGTTAAAGGATTCTCTTCCATACCCGCACCGTTGACTAGACTAACTCAGAAGAAGGTCAAGTTTCAGTGGTCTGATGAATGTGAGAAGGGTTTCCAAGAGTTCAAAACAAGGTTGACTACTGCACCAGTATTACTTTGCCTGAAGGGACCGATGGATTCGTGATTTACTGTGACGCTTCAAGAGTGGGATTGGAAATGTATTGATGTAGAATGGTAAGGTTGTCACTTATGCTTCCAGATAGCTCAAGGTTCATGAGAGAAATTATTCAACTCATGATCTTGAGTTGGCTGCGATGATGTTTGAACTCAAGCTTTGGCGCCACTACTTGTATGGGGTTCATGTAGATGTGGTTACTGATCACAAGAGTCTGCAATATGTATTCAACCATAAAGAGCTCAACCTTCGACAGAGAAGATGGTTGGAGTTTCTCAAAGTCTATGACATGAGCATCCTCTACCACTCAGGTAAAGCTAATATTGTTGTTGATGCTCTTAGCAGGTTGTCAATGAGTAGTATGACCCATGTTGAGGAAGGAAAGAAAGAGTTGACAAAGGAAGTGCATAGATTAGCCTGGTTAAGAGTCCAACTTGAGGAGTCTAACGAAGGTGGAGTTTATGTTCAAAATGGGTCTGCATCATCTCTTTTAGTAGAGGTGGAGGAAAAACAAGACCGAGACCCCATCTTGCTACAATTGAAGAAAGATGTGCATAGACAGAAGGTGATGACTTCGCCAAAGGGGGAGATGGAGTATTAAGATATCAAGGTAGACTGTGTGTTCTAGATGTTGATGGTGTTCGAGAGATGATCATGGCATAGGACCATAATTTTAAGTATTTCATTCATCCGAGATCAACTAAGATATACGACGACTTAAGAGAGGTTTATTGGTGAAGTGGGATAAAGAGGGGCATTGCTGAGTTTGTTTCTAAGTGTCCAAATTGCCAACAAGTTAAAGTTGAGCATCAATGTTCATGTGGAGTAGCCCAAAATTTTGAAATTCCAGAACAGAATTGGGAGATGATCAACAATGACTTTATCATAGGCTTACCGAGGTCTCACAGGCGGCATGATTCGATTTGGGTGATAGTTGACAAGATGACTAAACCTGCACACTTCTTGGCAGTAAAGACAACTAACAGAGCCACGGATTATGCCTGACTATACATAAGAGAGATTTTTAAACTGCATGGAGTTCCTTTGTCTATCATCTCAGATAGAGGAGTCCAATTTACTGCACAATTTTTGAGATATTTCCTAAAAGGCTTGGGTTTGAAGGTGAATCTTAGCATCGCTTTTCACCCTCAAGTGATGGCTAGGCAGAACACATAATTCAGACCCTGTAGGATATGTTAAGAGCCTGTGCCATTGACTTCAAGGGTAATTGGGATGATCATTAACCTCTGATTGAGTTTGCCTACAATAACAACTTCCATTCGAGCATTCAGATGGCTTTATATGAGGCCCTCTATGGGAGGAGATGTACATCACCGATTGGATGGTCGAGGTAGGTAAAGCATGATTGATTGGACCAGACTTGGTACACCAAGCTATGGAGAAAGTAAAGATCATCCAAGAAATATTTAGAACTGCACAGAGTCTCCAAAAGTCCTGCACTGATGTTAGGAGAGGGGGCCTAGAGTTTGAAGAAAATGATTGGGTATACTTGAAAGTGTCACTCATGAAGTGTGTAATGAGGTTTAGGAAGAAGGGAAAGTTGAGTCCTTGATACATTGGTCCCTACAAAATTGTGAAGAGAGTGGAAAATATAGCTTATGAGTTGGAGCTACCACCGGTATTTCACATTTCTATGCTTAGGAAGTGTTTGGGAGATCCATCCTTGGTTGTACCTATGGAAAGAATTAAAGTGAAAGATAGTTTGAGTTATGAAGAGATTCCAGTCCAAATCCTGGATCCTCAAGTTGAGAACTAAAGAGGTTGCATCAGCAAAAGTGTTGTGGAGGAGTCAATCTGTTGAAGAGGCAACATGAGAAGTTGAAGAGGATATGAAGGCTAGATACCCTCACCTGTTCGTGCCTCCAAATTATGAAATTGATGGTAATAATTCATTTCTATTTTTTGAGTTATCTTTCCATTATTGAGTTTTTATCTCTGAGTTGATGTCCCTCTCGAGTCTATGAGTATGCATGTCTTTAACTGTATTTGTGCCTAATGATGATGTTAGAAATAGCATTTCAATTTTTAATTTTGAGTTTATGTTGATTGTTGGAGTATGAGTATTTGAGTATCTGAGTATTTGAGTTCTTGATAGTGTTGTTTCCTAATAAGCATTGAGTTACTCATCATTCGAGGACGAATAATCCTAAGGGGGAAATATTGTGACACCTCGTAACTTTATCCTCTTATGTACCTATGTTTTGAGACTCATTCTTACCTATGAGAAGTGTATTAGGGTCATAAGAGACTTCTAACACTTAGACGGGTTCAAAACTTTTCAATAAATTGAGTTTCTAGAGACAAATTATGCAAGGGTCGACTTTAAATTATCGTACCTCTTAGCACACAACGAATTAGGTGGACCATAACCTATCAAATGAAAGATCTGTAAATTATCTTTTCAACGCAACTAGTTTCACCTCATTTGGAGTTTGGAGTCAAAGGTTATGACCGTTCTACTGAACACTACCAGAACAGGGTGATTCCACGAAATCCTATATGGGTCGTTAATCGACATATGACACATAAGGTTAGGTTTCATGGAAAGGTTCAAATAGTCAAATTTTGAGCCCCAAACTTTACAAAACCATCTACGGGTCGTAAAACCTTCTATGTGTTATGAATAAGTCTCGTAAAAGGTTTCAATAACCTCAAAATTATGCCCAAAAGTTTCCATAAGGTCCCTATGAGTCGTAAAGCATCTTACAGGTCATGGGTAGGTCTCGTAGAATATTCCAGTAACCTCAAAAGTATGCCCCAAAATTTATGGAAGGTCCCTACGAGTTGTAAACTATCTTACGGGTCATGGGTAGGTCTTGTAGAATGTTCGAGTGACCTCAAGAGTGTGGCCAAAGGTTTACAAAAGGTTCCACGACTCGTGGAATGTTCCACGAGCACTGAAAGTGGCCCGTGGATGAGTTTTTTTAACTTTTTCTAAAAGGTTATTTTGGTCTTTTCCCACCCTTTTAAAGCCTAGATTCGACTTTTTATACCTAAATTAAGTCCTAAAACCTATTAGTTGGTTACACTAAATCACCTCCTTCAAACGTAGAACAAGATTTCAAGAGAGAAAAGGCTAGGGTTTGAAGAGTGAACTTGAGGATTCTTCAAAGATATTCCGAGATTCAAACTTTCAGGTATGTAAGGTTAACTAAAACATGTACTATGTGCTCCATGCGCCCCATAACCTGAATTGACAGAATTGTTGATGAATTGAGTCTTCAATGGATGTTTCTTGAAGGTTTTTCTTAAATTCTGACGTATATCTATATAATTTTCCATGAATTGCAATTTTTTTTAATTATATACTAGAAATTGGCGATTTTACTTTTCTATATGAACCCTAGACTAAATTCTTATTATCTTACATATTCCATATAAATGAGCATGCATGAGTAATTTAGACTCATGATTGGAATAATTAGAGTAATTGAGGTCTTATGAGCACTAAGTCTTGGGAGGAATATAAAACACCAAGTTGAGTGAGAGTAAGTCCAACTCGAACTCCAGAACTATGCCGCCAAATGTGGGAGAGGATTGAAACCATTGAGTTGGATGTCTGCTCTTTATTGGTTCGTAGAAGAATAGAGGACTCATTTGATTTGATTTGATCCATTACAGATCTATTCGTTCTTTACCCCTGAAAGTACTGAACAGTTGTGGCAACATCAATGAGATTGTTATACAATCACTTGACTCATAAGTGATTGTTTTCGGATAAGAGAAACTCCCAAATAGGTTCCATATTGATAGTACTCTGACTTGATTGGATTGTATTGATTTGGATTGTATTGATTGGTCAATGTCTACTCTTTACTCCTGCTTTAGATAGACCTTTGACATCTTGATTGAGTATCTTTGAGTTGTTGTTATTCTACCTATATTTGTTTTACTCAGCTATTTACATACTTATACATTCCACGTACTGATACCTATTTAGGCCTTCATCTTTTCATGATGCATAGACAGGTGGTAGAGATCATCAACAGGTGCTCCGTTGAAGATCTTCTCCTAATTTCAGCTGATTGGTGAGTCCTCCTTGAGTTCGGGGGATGTCTATTAATTTATCTAGCTTTATAATTAGACTTTAGATTCACTTTTCTTTTGATTGGAGGTAGTTATGGACCTGTCATAAGCACCATTAACTAGTTGACAGAGGCTTCATAGACTACAATCGATTTATTGAATGGGTATTGATTTTGAGCTAGTTCTTTTCATACTAGCCCATTTACTTGATTTGATTCTTCGTATATTAAGGTTGTCCACTTTCTATTTTCTTTAAGTCTTCTGCTAATGTGTTATTTATTGCTTGAGTGAATGTGATGAGACCAATTGGTTCGCTTGGGGACTAGCAATAGTCTCTGAGTGCCGGTTATGCCTAGGGTACCCTCCCAGGGCGTGACATATAATTATCTAATTTATGAAACATTAATCTACTCTACTTTGAGGATACTTTATATTTTAAAAATTATATATAATTTTTAATTTATTAATTTTTTTTTAAAGACTATTATCCGTCAGCCTGTGGAGAAACTTCTTTTGATTGGGTAACTCGGGTTGTAACATGCTCAACCTCAATCTGCTTCATCATATTTTAAAAAACAAATAGACATATTATTAGTATGTATTATAACTTATTATAACACAAATATCTTATAAAATAATATCTGAGAAAATATATAATGACAAGTGAAATAAAAAAATTAAAAATAAATTAGAGATGAAACACATACTCCTGCACGAAAAGATGATCCAACAGAGAATTTTGACATTTCATCCCGTGGATAGTTAGACTACACTCATTAATTTATATTAAAAAGGAGAAAATTCTATATAAAAAAATTAAGTAGCCATTATAGTTTCTACCACAAATTTCCACTCTTGATTAGTGTTGA
>JBCEWC010007846.1:0-20820 GCA_038996855.1 Solanum aculeatissimum | reverse complement strand
TTGAGACTAAAGAAAATATTCTAAGTCTTTAACTATATTCACTATATACAAAAGAGAGTAATTATATGTTGAAGGAAAGTGTTCTTTTTGTGGAGCTTTGGACTCTTCAACTAATTTGAAGTTAAGTTTGAGTCATACAACGTTGTTGGGCTGTTGTATCCTGGAGGGGACAAGTCAAGTGTATTACTGCTGGATCGGTGTAGATTATGCCGCAGTTGACTTGCATCTCCTTAAAGAGAACGAGATATCCACGCTTCAATTTTGTCATTTTGTTTTTTCAACTGTAATTTATTGTACCAACATTTTGTATCTTTCTGCAGGAAGAGGTGGTAAAAGATGTGAACACCTGGGCGGAGTTTGCATCAAAAGGGCTTATCAAAGATATTCTACAGCCCAAGAACATCAACGATAGCACAACGGTCCTTTTAGCAAACGCTCTGTATTTTAAAGGTACATGGAATTTTGATGAAAAAAGCACCATAGACAAAGACTTTTACCAACTCAACGGTGACAAGATTTCAGTTCCTTTCATGACTGGATGCTACAATTTCACCTATGGATCATTTGAAGGCTATCAAGTTGTTAAAATTCCATATGACATTGGAAAAGGAGGCGATAACAAAAACTTCTCTATGTTTATCTTTCTTCCAAATGAAAAAAAGGGATTGCCTAGCTTATTGGAAAAAGTAAATTGTGATCCAAAATTCTTTACTCAAAAATTCAACCTTCGGTTTGAACCACTTGATGCATTCTACATCCCAAAGTTCAAATTCACATACACGGCAATGAAACAAATTATAAGAACAATGATGGAAATGGGATTGACTCTGCCTTTCAGTAGAAACTGCAGGGAGATCACAGAGATTGTGGAACCGCAGGGGCCATTCTTTGTCAGCAGCATAATACAAAAAGCATTTATTGAAGTAAACGAGAAGGGTACTGAGGCAGCAGCTGTTACTGTGTTGTCCGATGAAGACATGGGAGGTTCGATGTATGAAGAGCCCCCTAGGCCAAGATTTGTAGCAGATCACCCTTTCTTATTCATGGTGAGGGAAGAAGTTTCAAGATTTGTGCTTTTCACTGGAGCTTTACTCGATCCATCAAAGGATTGTTCAGATAATCATGATTCAGATGATGATTAAGGACAAAAAAGAGGCATGGGAGGGACCTGTTTTTGTATTTTTTCAAAAATTTTGCTGTTTGTTTAAAACCTTTTGATGGTTTATGTTTCCTTAATAAATCTTTCAGAGGTCCAGCTTTGAGTTTGAAGCATGTTTAGCTTCTCTTAGAACAAGAAATCGATGGTGATCTCTTTAGAACTCTGAGGTTTTAAGTTGCTTGAATTGTTATTTTGTTTTTTAACCATTAAGATTCAATTGCTTTGTTTGATGTAAACAACGAGTGTCAAATGTGAATCTTGATCGCTTTTCTCTTCTCCATCAATATATGTATACTTAGTAACTTGTATTCAGAGATTCAACATTTACTATATAAACTAATCGTTGAGTTGTGACCTTTGGTTCCAATGCTTTCACATGCAACATTTTAGTGGCTGTCGAGCAAACTTCTGTGTTTAATTGAGTTAGGCAGATCACACATCATTAAGATAGATTTGTGAGACAAATATTAATAAAATTTAAACAAAGTTCAATAGAACGCCGGTCAGACAAATTTCATCGAGGATGCAAAATTACCAAAAAGAAGATGTACTTAACAAACTAGGCTAAAATTCCATATTAGTGAAAAAAATACAGAAGAGATCCTTGATATTTAAGTAACATGCAAGTTTAAAAACAAAGTGGACAATATCATTAGTGAATTAGATTGTTATAATCATCATATAGAAAGTATAAAAATGCATAAAAGTTGGCTTATAACATATGGAAATTTATAGAGGATTTTTCAAAAAGAGTAAACATTTGAAATATAATAAGACAAAAAATAATTATAGTTTACTAAAATTATGATTTATAGCTACATATTATAGGACAGATGCGAATAGTATATGTATATTTGTCAAATTATATGTATATATCTATCAAATAATTGTATATGTGTAAGCGAAATTAGGATAGGGCCTAAGGTAGGCCTGTACACTTTTTTCTCTGGGCTTTTAACAATTCGAAAAGGCCTTAGGTGAAGGCGTGAAGCCCTAATAGTATACCCATTAATGGCGAAAAGTTGAAATCTCGAATTTCTACAGCAAATCGACTCGAATCGAACGAGAGACTGAGAGAGCAAAGATGAATTCAATGGTGGCTTTGGGGAAGAAATTCACTAGAAATATTCAAGATAATAAACGCAGGCTATTATCAGCTAAGTATGAATTGAGGCGGAAGTTGTATAAAGCATTTGTTCAAGATCCTGAACTTCCCCCTGAAATGCGAGAAGCTCATCGTTACAAGCTCTCAAAGTTGCCCCGAAATAGTTCTTTTACAAGAATCAGAAATCGGTGCATTTTCACAGGTCGCCCTCGTGCCGTTTACGAGAAGTTTCGAATGTCTCGTATTGTTTTCCGTGGTTTGGCTGCTCGTGGTGCTTTGCAGGGTGTAAAGAAAGCTTCTTGGTAGACTATACCCAGGTAATTTTGATTTTTGGGTTTTGCTGGAACAATTTAGTGCAAAAAAAACTTGTTTGGAATTGAATTCTTCTTCTGGGTTGTGTGATTAAGCGAGTGTTTGACTTTGAGCAAAAGGTGTTTGTTGAAATGTCTAGCTGGGCTTCATTTGAAAAAACGGAGTAGGCTGAGCAAAACTCTACTTTACAAACATTCCTTATTCCGCTCAACCTTATATTTGATTGTACTTTGAGACTGTAATGTATGGTATGACCCCTTCTCCTGTATGGTAGCAAGTGTGAGTAAAATTGGTCTTCTTGTTGAAATCGGCTTTTTTTTATGACAAGGGCACCCACTAACTTTGGATGCACAGAGGCAAACCTGGCTCCTATGCAAACCAAGATACAAATATGGAAATGCATACAAAGAAGAGAATACTGATTAAGCCTTCTGCTGTTATTTGTTTTTAGTAATTTATCACCATGAGAAACATGCATTTGTTCCTAAGATTTAGAATACAATCCATTGAGAGCCTTAGTGATGATATCATTTGTAGATGCTCAATGAGATCGCAATTATTTAGGAATACCATATTTTTGTGATGAGGATAATTTTGAATTTTAAAAGAAGTTTGAAACTGCATGGTTGTTTGAACTATACACGGCAGTATTGTTTGATTGGAGATGTCACATGTTGCCACAAGAGTCATGAATATGTTCCTGGCTCACCCTTATCTCTGTAGGGGTTTACATACCAGCATAGTGCTTATGATCGTGGTAACTGCAAGCCTCCCGAGTCTGTCCTTTTCAGTTCGCCTTCCTCTTTAAGTGCCGAACCTTGTTTGGAATTGAAGTGTATTAGTTGTTGTCTTGTTTCCTCTTGTAATTGCCGACCCCTACTTATGTGAAAATGAGATGACTCTTAGTACATCACAAGACGATGAAACTAAATGTGATATGCCATCGGATTAGTTGTTTCAATTTATCAGATGTGAAACGATATTCGCCCCTTCGTAATAGTAGTTGTTTCCTCTTGTTAATGACCCTGTTTTCATTTATTGCAATACCTTGGAAATATGATGTTACTTCTTCTATAGTGTACTTTATTTGAACAATCAACAAAGTGTTTTTTTGTCATTATTTCCTTAACAAATTCTATCTTAACCAGGTTGATCATTTTGTATTGTAACATGATGTCGTTCGTTTATCCTACTGCAGAATCTCTTCATTTCAAGAATTAGGAGTACTACTATTGGATCTCATATGCTGAGTAGATTACAGTGGAACAAAGTTTTCTATTTGAGGAGTTGGCTCAGCTTTTTCAAATAAATTGTCATGCTACAATCTCTAGCTCGTCCCACATTCGGGTTCTGGCTATGGCAGTATATTTTTCTTCATTTTGCCTCAAGGTTTCTGGATCTTCTTAACTTGCTAAGGTTTTGATTTTACGAGAATACCTGAATGATTAGTCTCTACTCAATTTTCAGCAACATTGTGTTAATTATCCATTGAGTTTCAAACATTGGCATCATATATTTTTTGGTTATCAAAAAGAAAAAAGAATTACATAACGGTATTCTGAACAGCTACCTACAAGTTCATCTCAACCAGTAGAATATTCTATCAATTGATAAATGCAGGAAGAGACTCTTTACTATAAATGCTGTACATCGGAAAAGAGAAAACAAAACAATCATCTGATCAAGTTTACTTTCAATCTCTTTGGCCTGCAAACAACTTTCCTGATTTGGAAGGGGCAACATTAGAGCCAGGTGCATTTATCAAACTTCCGTTATGTGACATATAGAAATAGTTGTAATTGATTCTGGTAACCAGATCTGCCAAATGCGGAAACTGTCCCACATTGAGCTTGAAAGATAGAATCTGAAATTTTGCAAAATGATATTAAGAACCAGAATAAGGGATCAGAATCAAAATAAGGGAGAAAGAGAACTTACCCTCATGAGGAAAGCTATGCAGTCATCAAACTGCTTCTCTATCCTATTGATTTCCATTTCACACCTTGCCTTGATAGCTGAAGCTGCCCCTCCACTGCTAAGAGTCTGCTGTACTGAATAGAAATCCAGAGCTAATCCAAGAATACTGTTGATACGGCTAGCAATCAATGCCCACTGGAATAAGGAAATTGTTTCGAGTTAACCCACCATGGCTTGATTCTTCATTTTCATGTTATGGGGATGGGGGAAAACAAATAAATAGTGCATCCATGTGAAAATACCAGTTTTTCTGGAACAGCGAAGCACTGCTTTTGAATAGACATCAAGTAAGCCTCGTGTATTTCGATGACTTCATCCAATGATCTCGCTGCAGCCAAACCTTCACAGAGTTCACCCCATGCACTGTGATAGACCTACATGGTCACATGGTGGGAGACGCTTAACAGTGATAAAATGTAGCGACAAGTGATTGCAAAGGCCAATCTTTTTACTAATATTTAATGGAATAACAGTCGAGGGCAGATCATGAACAGCAAACAACTTCCTATTTCTAAGAGCTTTGTGAAATCACGATTTCTTCAATTTTATCAAGTTATGTCAGAAACAGCATTTATCTCAACTAGTCTGAGTCGTGTTGATTGGTGTTACAAATTGCATTTATCTTATAATAGGGGCCTAAGCTCTACTAACAATCCACAAAGTAGAAATGCAGTAACATGTAATAGTAGTATGTTTATGAGAACAGATTAGAATGTAAAGGCAACCTATATATTTCTTCTTTCCAGAAACAAATATCTCCATGTTTCAGTAATTACCAGTGCCCTATAACCAAATTACTTCACAAATCACGAGGCAGGGTCTACTGGCATACAAGAAGACACGTTATTTAAAAGGCAGTATTCAGGAGTCCAAATCGTGGTCCTAGTGTGGCAGGAAAATCCATAAAAAAAAATACACTATCAAAGAGAGAGAGAATACCCTGTCCATCACATAATGGTGGAAGGCATCCACAAAATGCAGCAATTTTTGTTCCAGTAACCAATGATGCTTGCGGTTAATAGGTGCGGAGCTTCTGTCCTGGAAAACGAAGTTGCTATAATTTAGTTACTAGAAGATATGAATAAAGGACCTTGGGTCTAACTTAACTCCAAAAGCCTAGTTAATGAGGTGAGCATAGTCCAAGACCATATAATATATATAAGCAGACAAACGTCCCATCTTTTAATTAATTTCAGATATTTAAGCACCCTCTTGCATGCCCATACCTTGGGCCTAACTCAACACCAAAAGCTACTTCATGAGGTGAGAATTGCCCAAGATCAGACAAATAACCTATCCCTCAACCAATGTGGGATACTTAACCTAATTGTTATTGAAAAAGCTAGCAATTGCAATTTAGTTTCCAAATTAACTGTACACGAAAACATAAAGCAGACCTTCCACATCCACCTTCGAGCTTTATCAAGAACAAACTTTGCACATCTGACCTTCAGTAAGAACCTCATAACCTAAAGAAAACAATAAACTACTGAGCATAACATTCAAATCAATTTCACCTTAAGGGGGAACTACAGCAGTCCATTGGCTACCTGATTATACTTCTTTATTGCTTCTGTATTAGCAATAAGCTCAAGGGGCCAGGAAACCTGATACATTTCAACATTAAGACAATATATGACAAGGTTGTAAGACACCATAGATGAGACAGCCTAAAGCACCACAAATAAGTAACATACCTTGTATGTAAACATGAGTGAATCCAGACCATCAATGCCAAAGTTCTTCCCTCGACTCTTGCGAGGTGTCGAAGTTGGAAGAGGCATACCACGTTGGTCATCCTCGATAGTGGCATTATTTCTTGTTACAGATACAACTAATGAATCAGGCGTTCTTAATAGTGTGGCATCAGCAGAGTATCGGATTGATTCCTGAATTATAACAAAGGTTAAGTATATACAAAGGAGCTTAATCATTTGCAGACTCAAAGAACTGAAATTACAGAAGTCAGTAGCAGCAGAACGAATAGGAAAGGGAAACACCTACAACAATTGGATTCTACAGACATTAAAGGCTGCAGTAGTTTTAGTCCAACCCCTGTTCAACCATTAAAGAAAAACAAAACGGTCTACCTGATGTTTTATCCTCCTTTTCAGATATTATAGAGAGGTCACTCAGCCCTACTCACAAGTTCTTTTTTCTTTTTCATTTTGGGATAACGATGGTGTTCATATCAGCTCTGGCAACATAGTTCTTTTCCTGTTTAACACGAATTCCTTATCTTGTATATGAGCAGTGCTGCTGTCCTATTGTTGTCATTTGTTGGAACATGCCTTTCTGGTGGAAAACAGGATGTTCGGTAATAACAAACATGCAAGGTTTTAAACGCATTACTCAATTGAAAGAAAAAACACATATGCATATATAATGATATGATGGGTATTACTCCCTAGGGATTTTCATTGTTCCATATAATCTCCTGTAAAGGAAAAATAGGTCAAAAGGCCCCTAGCAATGTTAAACAATGCGATATAACAAGCTGCAGCCCCCCAACTAATTTCATGCATGTTGCATTAATTTACCCTCTAAGAACCTCATTGAAGCATTAAAACCCTTCCGTTCCTATGTCTAAACTCTATCTACATTGAAATACTCATCCACTTATCCTTTCTTCTTCAACCTAAAATAACAGAAGTAAAGGCTTTTTAGATAACTTAATCTATGTTAATTATCAAATAGTCTCGTACAACTACAAATTATCTATTTCAAAATAAGTTGTTGATTGAAATTTGTTTTAAAATATTGTTCACTATATTACAGCTTAGTCTATGTTAATTACCAAGTAGTCTAGTGACTAATTATCTAATGATGTGTCATTGATTAATTGATGTTTGTCTCAAAATATTGTCTACTATATTTGATTGTGCATGTAAAATGATATTACCACTAGGAATCCTCACAGAAAAGTTCTGCCGACGGATAGAAGGGAACTAATGAATCAAGGAAAAGGATTGAGTTGATCAATTGGACCTGCAGTATTGTGTTTAATTCAAAATCATCATCCAAGCTTTCTCCTTTGTCTAGTTTATTGAAGACCACTGTCAAGAAGTGCTGCAGCAGATCACCTGAAGAAAGCAATATAATAATCCTTTAAAGAATACCAATGACAATTGACTACTAATAAGTCAGCTTAATAAAATCCAATGCGGACCTGAACCTAACAAGTATATAGCACGCAGCACTTCCAGCTCTTCTAGCAGTCTCCACTCACACAGTAATTTTGACAAAATATTCCTGCCAATATAATCAGCCTGCAGTGTGTAACAAGAGGCAATCAGACATATTAAGCCTGAACCATGTAAATATAAAAAGGCACCTTGGATGACTCTGTGCTACTACCTGTTTTTTTATGAAGACAATAAGGCACTCTTGAAGAATAACCATAGGCAAAGGAGTATTCCTTGGTTCAACCCTCCCAATCCAGTTTAAGGTCCTTGAGGGAAGTGTGCTATTTTCCTGGAAAGGAAACACCTCCGATACACGATCCTCCTCCTGTTCCAGAAATCATGCTATGTTTAAAATTTAAAACGATGGAATAAAAGCTAGACTAAGACAAGTACAATCCATAACCAGCCAGATGAATTGATATTAACTATTTAAACTAAGTTCACTTAAGAAACAAGCTAAAAGCGTAATCTTGACACAGCTGCACTTCCAACTGAAGGTCCACAACAATGTAACCAATCTGTTAAATTTCAATTGTCAAACCCATTCTAGCCAGTCAATAACAGAAATATCTGTTATAATCCATGTCCCATGCTTACCGCACGGTTTGATATCCCAAATGAGATTATGCATTCCCAAGGGAAGAAGCAAAAGGAGGATGGTGGAAGATCCAGAGTTATGCAATTACATGCTGCGATCAAAAACCGCTGCAAGTTGAAGTTTTGCATGACGAGGATGTTGCTGGAAATTCAAGTAAAGCTGTAATTTAAAGGTCATGGTGAATTTGATGGCATGCTAAGCACAAACTTCAACCTCGACAATTGAATAATAAGCAGTAACAATCTGTTACAATTGACTTTCTTAATGGAAAAACTATAAAATTTTAGTCAGTCAATTAGGGCAGTTGGTCTTAGAATAAGTTATTCACTACTGCTGAAGAGCAACACATCTAATTTTCTACCATAATAGAGCAGGAGCATGACAAAAACCAAAATAACTTGGCTGAACTAGAAAATTTTCAGACAGATTTACAGTTTAGACTACATTTATCATATCCATTGTTTTGAAAGTTGTTTTTTACAGGTGTAAAGTACTATATATTTATATAATATTACCTGGTATAAGAAGAAAATATTGGGTTAAATAGCAAATCACAGATAAATGACCTCCTACCCAGCACCTTAGGAAGTGAGGGTGAGGCATGCTAAGCATGTCAAAAATCAGTTTAATTATTTTGCTTATATGAATACTGAGGTTACAAGCTATAAGTACCTGAAAAGGAGGAAGAAGAGTTGGAAAGGGGAACAACTCCTCCAGAAAATTGACATCTTCCTTTAATCGATCACGTTCAGATTCACCAAACTGAAAACCAAAGGTATAGTTTGTACTTTTGGTAGCCACGAACGATCCAGCATTTCCATCGAATATTGCCTGCCTTAATCCCTCATCATTGAGAGGGGGAAGGTAAAACTCTCTAGATAAATTCAATGGACCCCAAGCATCCCTGTTTGCATGAAGAAAATTTTGGCTAATAGTTATAGCTGGATTTTCAGGACGGAATCCTAAGGATAGAACATCATTTCCATCTAAAGCTAGCTTATCTCCTTTCACAACAAAGCTATTCACTTCCTCTCCAAGAGCATGACATGAAAGGAGATTAGCTTTTCCTTTCTGAGCCATGGTATCAACCAAGAACTTACACCATTCTTTATCTGAGCATATCATCTCTTGGAAGTTCTCGTTACTTCTTTCTACTTTTTGCCTTCCAATAAATGATTTAACTAATGGAACAATTTTCTTCTCTTGGAAGAAGTATTCAGATATATGATCCCCACAGCCAATAAGAGCTGATAAGGTGACACAAAACATCTCTGACAAGCTTAACCCAGCAATACGGCCACTGGCAGACACTGAAGATGTCATAGGAGTATGTTGTACAAGTTGCAATGACTTTCCAGCAGAGATAATATCCCTGGCTATCTCTTTGAAAAACAGAGGACATACATCCAAATCTCTCTCATTTGCCTCTTTTTCTTTGGCCAAACCAGACACATCATTAGGGTCTTTTCTACTCACATTATTTGTCTGCTTAATTGAAAGCAAAGAATCAGTGACACGACCAATATCCAATTTTGCAGATCTCAGCAGATAGCTCTTCTCCCAAAACTCAGACTCCTCAACTGCAATTCGTTTGTTAGCACAAAAGAACATCTGCATAAAAAGCATACAGGCATAAGCTTGTCTTAGAGAACGTCAATGTCTAAACATAGGTGTTGCTGAACCGTTTGCTATATAAACGTAACTGTGAAAACCGCTTGGTCACTCTTGTAATATCCCTAAGTCACTCTTTCCAGAGTTTGATCCTGTGACTCATAAGTTCAATGCACGATTGGCCAAACACTCTTGAATATCTCGTTTTTTCTTACAAATTGGAATCAAAATACTTTCTTCACTTATTGAGCATCCTACCACTTCTTAATATAGCATTAAATAGCTTGGTAGCCATCCTACTCCAACTTTATAAGACAGTTCCAAACCTCTATAAGGGTATGGCTAAGATAATCACAATCATACAAATAAGAATTTGTTTAATAGTAAAAGCTTAAATCTCATCAACGATCAATGGAGTACGAGAATTTGCTAAAAAAAAAAAAGAAGCTTATATTGATTAGGATACACATATTTGAAGAACAAGTCTCCTTATAAGTTGCTTTTATAGGAACATCTTCAGTATTCCATTTGTTCTTATACATGTGTGCAGATAAAAAATGATGGGGCATCTACTATCACAAGCCATATCTGAGTTTCACAGGTTTAATGTAAATGTTTCCATTTCCTTTCTTATGATGTTGAAACATGCAGATATAAGTGCGCTCCTGGAAGCTATTATTCTGATCTGTGTTGAAAGCTATATGAAATTATTCTCTATTCCATTAACACGACTATCAATAGAAATTTACCTCCTCAAAGGGGTCGTCCAGAATTCCTTCATAAAGCCATGAATCAAGGCCCTCAATGTATGGCAAAAGACTGCTAACAAATGCATGTAATATCATCCTGTAAGCATCCTCCTGAAATTATTTACTCCAGATAATAAATTATAAGATGAAAGACTCAGCAAATATGTCCAGTAAAAGAATGCAGTTTCAAACCTCGCCACCTTGCACAAGACAAACTTCAGTCAGCTTCTTATATAAATAATTAAGAATATGCACAGTAATAGCCGTGGCAGAGATAAAAGAATCAGTTTCATCATAAGCTTGTGGAATGGCTCCTTGCACTAGTTGAAACAAAAATTCAGCTCCTGCACACAAACTAATATTGCATGATAAATCTTGTTAGGAACTTCTATTAATAACCCCTAAAAAGGGACAGGACAAAGAACTGTCAGCAAGACCAGTCAAACAAGTCAGCTGTTAAAATTCTTTTGGGTAAGGCATGCAAAAGGGAAGCGCCATTGGACTCTCCCTTGGCATTTCAAAAGGAAAAGGGATTTTATGAAAACATGTACTAGCAGTTCTCTCTTCAATACCGCCTCCTAGTAGTTGTAACTTCTCCCTCTAGGGAAAAAAATCCTCCTGCCACCCTTTTGGTTTATCTGATATTTAGCTTATCATAACTATACCTCTATCACAACAAAAACCAACTAATTATCCTCTTATTTCCGCTTAGTAACCAGTTAAGCTCTATCATCCCCGGCTCAAATTCCATTTACTTCTATGAAGACTACCCTACATAATCTTCATTCTTCACATCTTCTTTCCACAGCTTCTTTCATTTGATAACTTCTTTTTCTTTTAAGACAAATCACAGAAGCCAGGCAGCGGTATATATGGACATTTTCACCTTTTTTTTCTTTTCATTATGCTAAATCACACTAGCATCACTAAACTGCATCATGCTATATTTTTCGAAACTTTCATTTCACAATGTAATTCATTTGGATTATATTTACCAACCTTGATAAAGAACTTGACAATCCCAAAAGAGTTGGAGTAGTTAAACTACATGAGTCAACCACCTTCATCTCCTCTTTGAGCGCACCATTTCGCAACCACTGCTCCATAAAAGAAGGAAAAAGTTGACTTCTTTCTATATAAACAAACGCGCACACACACAAACACCCAAAAAAAAGTGCAAATAAAAGAAGATACTTACTGTTAGCCAAGTGGAGATAGAGCAACAAAATGCCCTCAAAGTGGGTGGTGGTGAAGGCACAGATTTCTCAACCTTCTGAATTCTACTTTCTACCATCTTTAAGCATGTTGCCGCATAGGTAAACTGATTGAGAAGATGATAAAGACTGGTACGCGAAAGATGGCTAACATATATCCCACTCCTGACACGAAAACTATGCCCTAATTCATCCCAATACAACAACGTACTGGAAAACCCTTGTAATATTTGCAGCACATTTCGCACCTAAAGAGACAAAATCACAATGTGTAAATTAAAGATGAAAAATTTAAGCAAATTCGAATAGAAGGGTATCAAAAACAATGAACTTACTAAATCAAATTCGTTAGTTCGTAAGGAGGAAATCGGCTTCGCAAAGTGTAAGCCGCCGGAATAGGAAGTGTATAATTTTCCGATTAAACTCTGGGGAGCTTCCATTTTTTCTGTTGTCTACAGTTAACACTACAATTTGTGAATGCTTTCATCGATCCATTTCAGTGTGAAATTATGAAGTGCTTCCATAATCCTGCAGGAAATTCTGATTCAAAACAAAGGGCAAAATGAAAAAGAGGGAAAGTGTCTCAATTTTCTAAATTTTAATTTTTCTTTTATGTCCTTATTCCACTTGGAGTTTGATTTTTTTTTTTTTTTTAAGAAATTCTCATTGAGAGTCGGATTTGAGGCTAGACTAGATTTGAATTTGCTTCAGAAAATCTTAATTTCTTACTTGGAGTAAAACACCCTAAAACAGGTAATTTTATATGAATGAAGAAGTACTTGTCACTCTATCACAATACTTTTATTATCAAATTCTTATTTTTTTAAAAAAAAATTTATAGGCATGAATCAACAAGGCAATTGCAACTGTTCTTATTGACAACTAGGGGTTGTTTGGTTATTAGTTAAAGAGGAGTTATTTATGAATTAAACTTAGCATAATTGTGTGTGTTGTTTAGTTGCAAAAATGAAGAATAATACTATTCACATAGAATTTAGCGTATGTAAGATAATGATTCATTTTTTTTCTTCCAACATAAAATATATCCTTGCTAATAAGTAGAATGTTTGGTTCCACTTTTTCTTTCCGTATAAGTTAAACATGTACAAATTATAAAAGAATTTATGTATTATAAGTACATGAGTAACTAAACAAGCATTACTGACCAAATAATTGTATCATACATGCCTTTACCAAGTTCAGGATATCAGCTGAGTACTTGGAAGAAATGTCCATCAAGTTAACAGCAAGTACAAGACAAAGCATTTACATAAGTCATGTTTTCAATCTAAATTACACTATAAACTTCAGAATCATCTTCAATTCTTCATGAATCTGTTCCAAAGATTTGTATATCTTCTATAGCTTCAAATACAACATCTATAGTACACTAAAAACGCGAATGAATACAGGAACTGCATCGCGTATCTCTCCCACATTTTGACTAATCATCTGACTGAAGGTTTCTGTATCTAATGCTCCTGATCTGTACATGAGTTTTCCCCCTCTTCATTCATTTATGATCTTATACAGAGGTTTGGAATTTCCTTTCCTATGATTCTGTGAGGACTTCTGTTTTCAGGTGCCAGGCGAAAGCTACTAGGAATGTTTGAGGGGCTGGCTGCACGTGAACTCGAGTTCAACTCCATTGAAGAAATACAGGGAACTTCAAGTGCAGAACGCAGAGAGTGATGAAAAGCTGTTCCATATTCACAGGTTTCAGGATGAGTTTGCCGGCAAGTTTCACTGGAAGAGAAACACAGTTTAATTTGCATAAGATGGACGTGACAGTCAATGGCATAGGGCGAGATATAGTATCCAACTGCAACTGTAGATACCAATCCGCGAAAGAATAATCTCACTGAATAAAGTGTTCGGTATATAACAAACATGACAAACACAGGACAATCATTACCTGCTACATGGTGATTTTCCATGCCTGGAAGATGTTCCTGGTAACAGTGGTTTTTGTTCCTTTTTATGGTTAATTGGGTTCTTAGGACTCTGCTGGATATCCTGAAATGCAACGAACTCAGAGTTTAAAACCATTTGGAAAACAAAATTAAAGATCTGAAAAATAATACAGTGACTTTAACCACTATTGTCACATCAGTAGCAGCCTATACGACTAACATGTAATTTCATCCCAGAAGAATCCTCTGAGAAACCAGCAACATTGATACTAGGCTCAAGGGAACTAGTATTACGTAAAAAAGCATGTTCAAGTAGCATCATAGCTGATGGTCTATCTGCAGGTTTCCTCTGAAAGCAGCACTGAAGGAAATCCTTTCCTTCTGATGATAACTTTTCTGGTATCGGCGGTGATTTGTTCAAGACACCAAACATAGCTTGCACCTAAAAAAGCCAAAGCAAGAACATTTAAACACTTGCAGAAACCAATTCTAGAATGCCTGAAAAGTAAGGAAATAGCTCTGGCCTCATTGAGATTAAGCCAATCAGTTAGCCTTGTTCGTATCTTAAAAACTCTATGATGCTATATTGACAACCTAAAAGCTCACAAATATATTTAAAGCTTGTAATACGATTACATTGTTCTCAAAATGAGATGCTTTAAACACTTACCCAACTAAGTTCGCCCCAAGGGGGCTGTCCAGTAAACATTTCAATAACAGTACAACCTAGACTCCATATATCAACAGCTAAGGCGAGCTCTGGATTGGCATCTTTGCGCAACATAGCCTGCATTACCTGCATATAAAGTCAACTCCAGACATAAGTACAAGCCAATAAATAGAGCAGAATGAAAACTGAAGCTAGACAGTGGCCACAAAGTAGCTTAATGATGACTACCTCTGGAGCCATCCAGTGAGGGCTCCCTTTCATAGAAAGATCAGTTGCACAGCTGGAAAGCTGGGAAAAAGAGAAATGATATGACATTACAGCTATAAGGTATGCATGAAAAATAATTGATGAAAGATCCAGCTCATTCATTTTCACTAAAGATCAGGGATTGCAAGAAAAATACAAAAAACACTAGATTAGAACTAACAAAGAAAGTAGTATTTTCTGAAAGCTTACATGTTTTGCTAACCCAAAATCTGCAAGCTTGACAACACCAGATGCATCTACAAGCAAATTTGCTCCCTTAATATCCCTACTCAGAAAAAATCATTGGAACCAACCATTAGGCCGAGCATTGGTCAACAAGGAGTTTTAAAAGAAAATAGTGTTTCTTTGCTTATAGCAAGGAAAAGACATATTCCAGATGGATGTTACCCAGTATCTACCTGTGTATTGTCTTAGTGCTATGCAAGTAAGCCAACCCTGATACAATATGCCTAGTAAAGTTGCGAACTATTGATTCTGTCATAGCTCCGCCATGTTCCCGAACATACTTATTAATTGATCCGGGGTGCACATATTCCAAATATATGCAAAAGCGGTCTTCCATCTAAACAACATCATTTATCTTTCAGTATTCTAAAGAAATACCTGAACATGGCAAGAGAACAAGAAAGATAGATGTTCGTACTATTTCACTGCCATAATATTGAACAATATTTTGGTGCTTTAGCTGCCGTAGAACTCTGATTTCCTACAAAAGAAGGAAGGAAGAAACTGAATCGATTTATAATAGCATAAAGAAGATGAATCAATTTATAATAGCATAAACAAGTGAAAAACATTTCATAGTCATTGCAATCCAGTACAAAAGCTTCATCTTTTCGGATACAAAGTAGAATAAAAAACCTTGCAGCATGAAACCCTCAACCTTTTTCCCCAAGCCAGTTACCAACATTCCAAAAATATTTTCTACATGATGCAACACATGAAGGAGGCTTATGAAGTCAAAGAATATGATCAATAAAAGTAGCTCTGTGGATACCTTATTGATTTTGCATCTTCTGGCACATGACAGTTAGCTCAAAAGTTGGAATAATCTTGATTTGACTAATTTGCTAATGCAAGTTAGAGAACCAGGATATATTATATAACATGCTTAGTAAGTACTTGTTTAAAGTTCACTTCACTTAACCATGGCCTTTAAAATATGTTTTCTCTCATGTATCTCAAATGATTTAGTTTATATACAGATTTTGATTATGTATACTAAGAAGACATGAGGAAGTCACCTGTTCTAACTGCTTTATACATTCAGCAGATTTAGGATCATCAGGAGTAAGATCAACTTCTTTCATTGCACATAAAGCACCGGTTTCACTGTCAAAAGGAAGAAAAACAAAAAAAGCAAATGTTACATTCCGTACCGAGTTACTAACTAAGCAAGCTTTATCCCTCACCAGTTAGTAGCTTCATATACACTTCCATATGTACCACGACCTAAAAGCTTCCCCTTTAGCCATTTACCCTTTGTTGGTGATACACACGGTTTATCCATATTGCTGTGGATGGTACATAATTCTGGTTGTCGTGGAACTCCCGGTGGAAGGGGTAGCGGATGCACATTGATGTTGTTAGTTTCATTGGAACCTAGAGAACTTTCCGGAAGAGATTTATGATGCGAATGCACAGCGCCACTTCTGTTGTTCCTGATTCTGTTAGCTAAACTTGGTAAAACTGGGCTACTCTCTGCGCTATGTATAACCCTTGTGGGTGAAAGTTGGAAAGCGTAAGCCTCTGAAGGTGATGATGAGGCCTGATTCAAGGGAGGATGAAAAAGGTCTTGTGTACTAAACCTTTTTGGGCTTGGGTCGGGGCTTGTAAAACCACTACTAGGGGCACTTCTAGCAGGAACATCTAACCTAAATTCAACGCCCTCAGCATTCAGATCCTGAGGGAAACCCCTACGCCGATAAGTTGGAGTAGATGATCTTGGATGCTGAGAACTTTTCACCTCAGCTGGAGTTTGATCAAAAGTATCCCTGCAACTTGCAACAGGTCAAACTGTTACTTTTCTTTAATACCACTTAGGGGAAATCAACTACAAACCGCATGCTCTTTCACAATTCCAAACCTACTTTTAAGGTGAATCTCATAGCTTATTAATCTTGTTACTGCAGTTAATCCACAACCCAAAAACAAAAAAAAAGGTTCATTTATGGTATTGACCTATAAAATGTTGCTGCAATCAATCCACCCCCGAGACGGGTTACTTCAAATTTCTAAGCAACTACCTACAAGTAATAAATCCCTTTACACATAAAGTTAGCTAAGGTGAAAATCTTTCATCATCAAAACGAAAATAACTACACCTCCATCCAAAACCAGTACAAATCAGCTAAACAATACTTCACTCAGAAAGGTAGCATTTTTCACTTGGAACTTAAGACATTTATGTAAGAAATAACTAAAAGTTTGATAAATATACTCCCTTTGTTTCAATTTAAAAAAGAAAGTTTACATACAAATTGAAAGCGAGTATTATTAAGCTTTTGGCCACAAAATTCTGTAACTTGAATTCCATAAATTTCAAGAACTTAAACAGCAATTAAAAAAATGTGTTTTCACTCAAAATTACTTACAAAAAGTCAAAAACAGCTCCAAATTTGTATTGTCAAATCAAGTACTATATTTTTTCACTTTGAAAACAAAAATGGCTTCTTTTAAATTTCACAATGAAACATACCCAAACACCACCTTTTAAACAATGGGTTCACTTTCCAAGACTAACCTGGCAAGAGGACTTAAAAGATCCCTGTCAACTCTAACCGGCAAATTAGAGTCAACCGGGTTTTGTTTGGGCAGAGAATTAAGCTCAGGGAGCGGCAACGGCAGTGGCACGGCGGAGGACTTGGAACAGTGACGGAGGTGGTGGTGGTGGTGAGACGACCCAGAACCCGACCCGAAATCAGCATACGAATCAGGGGAACCCGGCAAAGACTTTGAACGTTCATCAATAATCAGTGCCTGAATATTGGGTCTCCGCAAACCAAGATCATCATCACTAACATGCCTCAATTTCCTCTGCCTAGTTAGCCTCCTTCCGCCGCCGTAAAGCCGACGGGTGTTCGGAGAATCGGACGGTGAAGTAGTACTACTAGCAGCAGAAGAAGAAGAGTGTTGAGAATTTGAAGATAGTGAAAATGCTTTCCATAAAGAGGGCATTTTTCATGGCAAAAACAGAGAGAAAAATGAATAACATTACTTTAGTAGTAGTATTTTGTCAATGTTTGAATGTTTCTTAAAGTGAAAAAGAAGTATGATTATAATGTGTTGTTAGAAGTCAGATACACGATTTCTTGTATTTGTGTAAAGTCAAAATGAGTAGTAAATACTACTGACGTATTAATTTATGTGATATAATTTAACTTTATGAAATTTAAGAAAAAAATAGATTTTTGAGCTTTGTGTTCTAAAATAGATTAAAAAATATTAAAATCATATGATATCAAGTATGAGATATAATATAGAATACAATTAGAGCTAAGTGTCCCCTAAATCATCATTGAAAGGATTGAGTATTTTAAAATGGAAAAATATTTAAATATGTCGTCAAACTTTGAATCAAGGTTTATTTATGTTATTCGTTAAAAATTTGGATCATCTATATCATTACTATTTGAAAAAACACACATTTAAGTTATTTTTCTTAACTCCAATTTTGCAAAATCACCCAAAAAATTTTTAACACTTTTCAATTGGAGTTTTGGATGAAATGTATTTTTTTGTTTTATTCTTGTTCCTCATTAACTCCAAAAATTTCAAGTGATTTGGAGTTGTGGGGAAAAATTGTACCATTAAAGAAGTTAAAGTTTTGAGACGTAGAAATTTTTTTAAGTGTGTTATTGAGTTAGGTTAAATTAGAACTCAAATGAACTTGGATATTGGTATCTAACTCGAATGAACATTACTATTAAAATTTGAGGTGATTTCATAAATAATTAAAGAAGTTAAAAATTTAAAGTTATTAATGTTCCTGAGAAAGAAGAAGCAAAAAAAAAGTATATTTTGATTTCAAAATTCAAGTTGAAAAGTATTAAAAGTTGTTTGAGTGTAGATGTGTAAATATATGAAAGGATTTTCCGATGTTATGAGGTCAAGGTTGACAATTGACAAAAGAAAAAACGAGGAGCCTGTTAAAGTTGAAAACTCCAAAAGTAGGTTCAAGAAAAACGAAGGCATGCTCTTACATAATTTCATTGGTGTTTCACAAATTCCAATGAAAAGAATATTTATTACAACGCGTTATATTAGTGTAAAATTGAAAGGAATGAAAGGTAGTGTAGTGGATAATGATGTATTTTCATTAAAATAAATTCTTCCTTTCTATTTTATGTCACTTTTTTTTTTTGTTCGATCCAAAAGAATGTTATTTTATTTTAATTAAAAATAATTATTTTTAGTAAAATAATTCTCAGTCACACAAACATTTAAGAATATTATATTAAGTTAAAAGATTCTGCATAAAATGAAATGAGGGGATTAATACATAAATTGAATCCTAAACTTCATTTTAAATATTTTTTGACTTTTAACTTTTACGGTGCACAAGTCGGTACTTAACAATCCAACACTTTAACAAAACAAAAAAATTTAACATCATAGTGCACAAGTGCTTACTTGTGCCTACTTGGATAGTCAAAGTGACGGATAGACATAAAAATCAAAATTGAAATTTGAAATCAAATTTAGGATTCAATATATGTATTATGCGCTTCTTTAGTTAGCAATTTTAAATTCAAGATCTAAATATGAAAATTTTCTACATCGAGCTTCAATATCAATATCGAATCGAAAAAATAATTAATAAATAAAGGAATGAAAGCAAAGGTGAAGTTGAGAGTTATAACTGGCAGATTTGACACTTGAACACTCGTCTTCAACTGTCCGGCCGCTGCCGACCCAGTCAACTGATGCTGATGCTCCATATTTAGTGATAACAATTGACACGTACTCTCTTTTGTCTCAACTAAATATTTAGTTTTTTTCATGTTTTTATATTATATAAAAATAAAATTTTGAATAATATTTTAAAATATATTATTTTTCTTATATAAGAAAAATTTTATAATATCCTTTTATTTAATTTTGAGTTAAGATAAAAAACACACTTAATATTTTTTTTGATTTTTTGAGTTTTATATCTAAATTATGAGATATATAAGTTTCTTATTTGAAATGTTTATCAAAACACTCTTAAATTATTCATTGTTCATTTTATTTTGTAAAATTTTTACAAATCCCATAATTTGGGTAACTAATTTCAGTTTATCCCCACCCTTTTTAAAATTACAAAAATCCCTTAAAAATATATTTTTCGGGATACACTAATAACACATGATTCACACGTGCCGATTCATACAAAACCAGTTAGAAATAAAAACGGAAACTGGATGGATTCCTAAATTTAAGCTAAACAAATTCTAATCAAAGTCAATTCCTAAAAATTAGAATCAATCCCTAAAAATAAGATGAGGATCTTGGCATAAATTAGAACCAATCCCTAAAAATAAGATGAGGATCTTGACATAAATTAGAACCAAGAGCTTCATCCGTAACAACACAAATATTTCAGAGTGTCATCCCTTAAAAATGATTTCAATGCCAGATAAACAAGATTGGTTGAACATTATTTTAGACGATGAAGTGTTGCCGCGTAGATACAAGAGAATGCCAGGACATCCAAGAAAAAAAAAGAAAGAAAAATTCAGATGAAAAGATATCTTCAAACACAAATTGTTGTGGACGTTGCAGACAAGAAGGTCACAACCGACGAACTTGTGATTTTTTTCCAAAAGAAAAAGAATCTGTTAAAAAGTAGTTCTATAAATTTTTTAGTTGAACTATTGAATATTCAATGTTGAAAAATTATTGTCTGAAAAATTATTCCATTGAATCTCAGTTATGTGAACTAAAGAAGCTTTTTCGAAAAGCCTACAATGAATCGTGTATTGTGATACATAAAACTGGAAAAATGATATAAATTGATATAATCATGATTAGTTTTGGGATGATTCAATGAGTAATGGTGATACAATGATCTATATG
>JBCEWC010007845.1:0-20820 GCA_038996855.1 Solanum aculeatissimum | reverse complement strand
TGAAATTTAATCACTTCTAAAAATTGGTGCTCATTTGACCAAGTCATATCATGTCCTATATACATAGTACTAGTACACGTGAAATGCGGGGTGTTACAGGGTGTCTGTCCTACCCATGAATGAGAAAACAAATCTAACCAAGGACATATATCTATTGATGATGAGAGGAGGCCCAGGGGGAAAGAGAAAGAGATGAATTGATATATTAGATCCCTCTTTTGGTCAGTTCAATGACCCAGGATCAGAGGCTGGAGTATCTTCTTTAGGAGCTACAGGTTCTTTAGGATCTACAGGACCACTTCAGTTTGGTCCTCCCACTTTGAGATACTTGTCTTCCCAAATTCACGGGATGAATGAGTAGATAAGGCACCTTGTTGCAGGTTTTCTTCCAGGACCACCAGGGGCTACACAGGATAACCAACCTACATTTACATCAGTTGTAGCTGCCCAAAGAGCTATGAGTGATCGACTTGAGTATATGAGTCAGAGATAAGGACATATTGAGAGGCGACAAGGGAAGTTCAGGGCACATGTGAAGAAGAAGAGTAGATTCCTAAATAAAATAATGAACAAGTTGAGGTAGCTATGTGGGTCTAGTTCTTCAGATCCTGATGTTGAGTTGACCTTCTCTTCGGGCTCGAGTGCTGAGTTATTATTTCAGAGAGTCCCTCATATTCTCTTGCTTTATCTTTGTGTTGTGAGAACACAATACCATTTTAGTTGGGCGTGTTCCTATAACCTGATTTGATTTGATTGTATATTTCTGACTCTTGGATTCTATCTTGTATATTCTTGATTGGTTCATTCTCTTACTTTTTGGTATTGATGTGCCCTTGTCGGGCTTGATTTATTTGGATTATTGTGTACCCTTATCGGGCTTGTATATATTATGCTTGGGTTTAACTATTTTAGTAGACTTGGTAGCTTCTTATTTCTCCTTTTTGATAGTGTGTATAATTGACAATTCCCGTTGATGGATTGAGTGATGACATTCTTAAGGGTAAATCATCGATTAGGTGTGTGAGTGCGTGAGTAGAATATGGTCTTTGGTGAAGTCTAAGTAGCCATTGACTCTTATTAAAGCTATACATTGGGTCTGTGACTTGTTTGGTGCCAATATACTTAGTTGAGTTTTGTGAATTATGGAAATGGCACGTCCCTCCTATTTTTTGTATCTTAAATGGTTTTTGGATGATTTTGAGATATTACTTTGACTCTTTTTGTGACTCTTACTTTCTAGATGGATATATTTGAAAAATGAGTCCCTTGTGCTTGACTTGAGAGTAAAATTGATCTTTTCTAGTTTGATTTGCATGTCATATGTGTTGTGAGTGCTTGTTTGTTCCTTGTGTGTACTTGTGTCACCTAGAACTTGCCTTATTGATCTTGAAATGTTGGCCTTGATAGATTTAGGTTGAAAAAATGATCTTAGGCGTTCTTTGGTTTGATTTGAGTCCACTTAGCCTAAATAGCCACCAAATGCATTGATTTTATCCCTAGTGTCCCGTTTGAGCCTCATCCTTTTTGTTGGCAACCTAAGTTACAAGCCTTGAACCTTTTTGAAAAGATGTCCCTCTTTTGAACCCTTGTCCATCCTTGAGCTTGATGTGATTGAGGCTTTAAGCCTATGTTAGGGGTGATATTGGAAGAAAAGGAAGGGTGACTACCACTTGGATGCTTGTCAAAAGAAAAAAAAGAAAAGATGAATGGAGAAATGAGAAGAAAAGAAAAAGAGCATTTTCAAAATGAAAAGAAAAATGAAGAAGAAGTTCTTGAATGAAAAGAATCCTCCAAAATGTTAAAAATTATTGCAAGTGGGGCACCTAAGTTGAAAAGAAAGATTGAAAGATGCATTGGTGTGAAGTATGGAAGAAAAGTGGAATTATGTTGTATGTATAGTTTAAGGAGGGTTAGTCACTATTATCCAAATTGTGTCCTACCCTACCCCTAAGCCTATATTACAAGCCTAAAAAGCATTTTGAGATTTCCAACAAAGGTGGAATTGAAATGGATGTTGTATGTAGAGTTTAAGGAGGGTTAGTCACTATTATCCATTGTGTCCTACCCTACCCCTAAGCCTATATTACAAGCCTAAAAAGCCCTTTGAGATTTCCAACCAAATAAAATTGAGCCAAAGTTGATTGAAAATAGAGGCAAGCCTATGGCGTGACATTTGTGTGCATAAGATGTTCATTTGTTGAGTGTGAGTGTTTGAGTCCTTGTCCCTTGTTCATCGTATATATTTGTGTGTTTTGGGGACTTCCTTTATTTTTTAGAGGATATGCAACTTGACATGGATTGGTGATATTGATGCTTCTCCAAGTTTAAGTCAACTGGAACTTGTTAGTTGACTAGGAGTTTGTGCTATTTCTTAAGAAGTTGTGTTGTCACTTGAGCATCCTTAAAAATTGATTTTGAATTGATAAAATGCTCTTTGAAAGTGAGGGAGTTTCTTGATATACATTCACATACTTATGTTGATTGTTGGTACCAACCATTGTCATAGTCATGATTTAAGTGTTAAAAGTGAGTTCGGATTATGTGCTTAGATTGCTAGCCACTTGAGTTTGGTTTTATTTTGCTTGAGGACAAGCAAAGTCTTAATTGGGGGTGTTGATGAGTTTATAATTCACACTTATTTACTACTCTTTTCTTATGATTATGTGTTGTTAATTTCATAACTTGAGGCTAATTATGCTTTGAATGGTGTATACTTCAAGTACATATGGCTTAAATATAGATTTGTTGGGAAGAATTAGTATGGAACTGATTTGGAGCAACAAGGAGCTAAAAATGCAAAGAAGTGTACCTGGCAACATTTAAGTGTTAAAAGTGAGTTGGGATTGTGTTCTTAGATTGCTAACCTCTTGAGTTTGGTTTTGTTTTGCTTGAGTACAAACAATGTCTTGAGTTGGGGGTGTTGATGAGTTTATAACTCACACTCATTTCCTACTCTTTTCTTATGATTATGTGTTGTTAATTTAATAATTTGAGGCTAATTATTCTTTGAATGGTGTATACTTCAGGTACATTGGCTTAAATATAGATTTGCTGGGAAGAATTGATTATGGAACTAATTTTGAGCAACAAGGAGCTGAAAATGCAAAGAAGTGTGCGTGGAAGCCTTTAAGGGGTTACTTACCTCATATGGTGCATGGAGGACATTGTGGAGCACATGAAACTTATTAGCAAGGAATGGGGTTACAAAAGATAAATTTGCTCCCAAATCTAGTAGTGCATATGCATCATAATCAAAAACTCGTAACATACCGGTGACCATATCCAGAGCTTCTTCGACCTCTTAATGCATAGAACCAGTTGGTTCTTTGGGCTTGAGATTGACCCCTTTTACATTGGGGCTTTGCGCCTCCATATCTACATTTCTTTGAAAAATAGTCGAGCTTCCCACAAGTTAAGCAAGCATTGGACCCGGTTAAGCATTCTCCCTTGTATGGTCTTCGACACTTGGAGCAAGTGGGACTTTGGGTCTTTGGAGCAACCCAATTGTATTTGGCCATCTGGGGAGGTGTGTTTTGGCCACCTTGAAACTTGTGACCACCACCTCTTTGGTGAGAATAGTTCCCACTATCGACTCGAGTTCTCTTGCACTCCCTCACCCTCTCTTGAAGCTTCTCCTCTTCAATTTGTTCAACATATGTCATAAGGCGGGAGATGTCCATTTCTTTGACCAACATGGCTGTCTTGAATTCCTTGGAGACCAACTCAGAGACACCGAAGATAAACCTTCTCATTCGAGCCCTTGGATCGGTGACCATAAATGAAGCATACTTTGATATCTTTATAAATTTGAGGGCATACTCCCTCACTCTCATTGTCTCTTGCCTTAGGTTAATAAACTCTTGGACCTTAGCCTCCCTAAGTTCAATGGGTAAGAATCTCTCTAGGAAGGCACATTTGAATTCCTCTCAATCGATAGGACCCGCTCCTTGACCTCTCTTGTCGGCCCATTGCTCAAACCAAATCTTGGCCACTCCTTTGAGTTTGTAGGCCACCAACTTGGCTTTCTCTTATCATGGTATGTACATCCTTGACACCACTCTATAAGCCTTCTCAATAAAGTCAATAGGGTCTTCATCAGCCTTTGACCTATAGAATTTCGGTGGGCTCATCTGCATGAAGTCATGAGCCCTGGTAGTCGAAGTAGGCACTTGAGAAGGGATGACTAGCTCCATGTTGGCTTGGTTGGCCAAAACATGGACCAACAAGTTGAATACGGTTTAAAACTCCACGTGAGACCCTTCATCATTCTTTTGGAGTGGAGGGACTTGTTCCGAAGTGCCTTGTTGATGGGGAGCCCTTCGTCACGGCATGATCTAGAAATAAGCAAAAACACATCTTTAGTTAGCGAAAAACAAGTTCAACTCTAGGGCACAACATGAATAAGGAAGAAGGGAAGACTTTCCTAAACCGTCTCATAGCCTCTCACTCAAGATAGTGGCACACTTCACAACCTTGAATGAGACTCCATGCTATGAGGTATGCATGGACATCGGAGAAATATTTTAAAACCTTGGATATGATACCAAGTTTGTAATGGCCCGACTAGGGGCCTATTCATCACACGACAAATGAGATACTCGAAGGCACCCCACCCAAGCCATCTCAAGCATCTTAAGCATTCACAGGTAATGAATTAAAACATTTGTGGAAATTATAGGGGAAAGGGAGCTAAGGGCTATTTATACAATGAATCAACATTAAAAAGCAGTGGAATAACTAATCATTTGTTTTGTCCATAAACATACCAACTAATACATAATAGATGGAATCGGGACGGTCGGTCCCATCAAATGACATAGAAAGTAAAAGCCTTAAAAAGGTCATAAATACATTGTCTCGAAACAAAAAGGAAAATACAGGATAGAACGAAAGGTGGAGGAGTCCCGAACTAAGGGATCACCACAATAACAACTAGTCTTGATTGCCAACTACTAGCCAAAAGCTGATGAACGAGTACCTGTCCCTACATGGTTAAATCATGCAGACAAAATATGTGTTAGTACTTTTGGAATGTATTAAGTATGTGAGATACAATGCAATGCATGAAATTTTAATATCATCATTCATAATTATAACATATACATTGTAAGTGAGATCAATGTAAACTCATGCATGAAATAAGGGCATAGCTCAATATGAATGAGAGTCAACGCATGAGAAAGCATAAGTACAAAATCACATCATAGAACCATATACTTGTGGAAATAGACCTTAATCGACAATAAGACCATGTGATCTACTACATGGAATCCAATGAACTCTTTTCATTGGGAAAAGGCCAATGAACTCCTTCCATTGGGAAAAAGGGGAATCTACTTGCCAAGGTAGATATCCAAACATAATAACTTAGCAATTATATCTTTCATAACATTTGGGCCTACGTGGATCCACTAGCCTTGCCTACAAGGGCTCCTATAGTGGAACATAGTTTGGGACATTGAGATTTAACTTCAAGGTATCTTGCCTCAACTAACGGAATGAGTCCCAATCTCTAGTCCTCTTAGTGCTAAGTCATCCCATGGTAACTTTCGAACATATCTTTGAATCATAAGTAACAATCCATAGGAGTAGCTCAAAGCTTAGGAATCTTTCTTGAATATCTTGTTAGGGCATTTACCATCATACTTATACATTTTGATAAACTTAACTTTGAAGCTCTCCGGTAATGCCCTAATCATAATCATAAATCATATAAAGCTTTACCTGAAACTAGGTGGGCTTTACTTTTAAAATGGAACAATCATAAATCGCAGAAATCATAAGGAAACTTCTATTTTAAAGGACCATCAAAAGGCCCACACTTTATCAACATCAAAACCATCATGTGGTTATTATTATTGGCTCAAACATGAATATATACTTAGTAAAATAAGCATAGGATATCATGTGTATCATTTAATAACTTTAAACATCATGAAATTTACATAAACATGCATAATATCTTAAAGGAACTTAAAGAAATTGTAAAAGACTTGGAAAGGGAATTTATGGGTGAAAGGTTACCCATGAATGAACTCACATACCTTGGTTGAACTGGAGATAAACAAACTTGTAGGATTGAGGAAAAATTGGAAACCCTAGTTCTTGCCTTGCGTGCCTTGCCTTGAGAGCCTATTTCTTGCCTTAGAATTTTGAGAATAAAGAATGATAGAATGAATGGAGGGATTAGGGTTTGGAAACTGATATAGGGTCCCTTTCCCATCCCCAAAATGACATAGTTGAGGAATACAAAGGACATAAATGACCAAACTGCCCTTTATTAAAAACTGACGGAAGCGACTTATGGAACCCCAATTATGGGTCGTATGTCATTCCATAGGACATAGGTCTCTTTGTCTTATGACACTTCTGAAAGTCCTAAAAATTCAACTTTGCTGGAACAAAAGCTATGGGACATTGTTACGGGCCATATCATTTCCTATGGATCATCTGATACCTCGTGAGTCACCCTTCAACAAACTCTAAATTTTCTTCATAGATGGGGTCTCACTCACGAAACCACATATGAGCATAAGGTGTCCTATGGTCCGTCACTTGGTCTGTGGGTTATCCTATACTTGAAATTTTTTTCCTTTCCTGAAGTTCATAATCACGGGCATAACTTACAGGCCGTAAGTACACCTACAGGCCGTAAGTGACCCCATAACCAGATCTAGGTCACTTTTCTGAACAATTTTTTTGTACTCAAGGATCTGAAACTGGGGGTTGTTATAATAATGAGCCTCCTCAAGTATCAACCTGATCAAGTCACCCATCTTAGGAACACAAATCTAGCTTCATATTCTCAAAACCCCATCAACATCAAGTATAGCCTCCTTGGCCTCACCCCTTGTCACTTTGACTCAAATAGGACACAATCTTTTGTCCTCAAACTAACACTCATAAATCTAATCCATTAAAAATGATCAGGTCCCTAAGAAAGCTAGCACACAACCCTTATTATAAAATTGAAGCCTCACTAACCTGTTGGCCAACATCTTAACATCTCTAGCCAAAGGTCGCTCCTCTACCTAGATAACTGCAAGGTTGCCAATGCTGGAAGTCTTCCTACTCAAGCCCTCAACCACTATATTAGCCTTTCTCAGATGATATAGAATGGTCAAATCATAATCTTTTAGAATTTCAATCCATCTCCTCTATCTCAGATTCAGGTCCTTTTGGATGAAGATATATTGTAGGCAGTGGTAATTAGTAAAGATCTCATAATAAACCTAATATAGATAGTGCTTCATAACTTCAACACAAATATAATCGCCTCTAACTCTAAATCATGGTTAGGATAGTTCTTCCGATAGGTCCTCAATTACCTTGAGGCATAAGCAACCACTTTCCCTTTTTACATCAACATACCTCATAAACCAACACCCAATGCATCGTAATACATAATAAAGTCAAAGTCCTCCTAAGGTAAGGTCAAGATAGGCGCAGTAGCCAACAAGTCCTTGAGCTTTTTGAAGCTCTATAACTAAAGTAGGTCCAGTCCACCCTCTCATAACCTCAATCTTCATGGGATCAACCTTGATGCCCTCCTTGGAAACCACATGCCCTAAAAATGCTACCAAACTGAGCTAAAACTCATACTAGGAGAACTTAGCATACAATCTCTCCTCCTTGAGCCTCTGAAGAACAATCCTTAAATGTCTAAAATGATTGGCCTCGGTCTTGGAATATACCAAGATATCCTCAATGAATACAATCATAAAAGAATCCAAATAAGGCTGAAATACTCCAATCATCAGCTCTATAAATGTGGTAGGTGAATTAGTCAAGACAAATGACAAGACAAGAAACTCATAGTGGCCATACCGCATTCGAAAAGCAGTTGTAGGAATATCATATGGTCTAATCCTCAACTAGTAATACTCAAATCTCAAATCCATCTTAGAGAATAGCGCTTCACCCTGAAGTTGGTCAAATAAATCATTAATCCTAGGAAAAGGGTACTTGTTCTTGATAATCACTTGGTTCAGCTGTTTGTAGTCAATACACATTCAGTAGGAGCTATACAGTAGGAAAGAATAGAATTGGACTTAGTGCCCAACTCAATATCAATGGAAAAATCAATGTCCTTGTCAGGAGGGACTTATAGATCAATAGGAAAAAACATCCATAAACTCAAGAAAAATAGGACCATAGAAGGTGAATCAACACTTGTATTGTGAATAAAGGCCAAGTAGCCCTTATCAGTAAATCTCTGAGCCTTAATATAAGAAATAACCTTGCAAGGATTATAACCACATGAACCCTTCCACTCAACTCTCAGTCCACCAGGACAACCAAAGTAACTGTCTTGGAAAAACAATCAAGAATGGCATCATGCAAAGACAACCAATCCATACCCAAAATAACATCAAAATATACCATATCACAAATAATCATATCCACCCAAGTATCATAATCCACTAAAGACACAAGACAAGATTGGTACATTTGATAAAAAACTAAAGGCTCTCCTACTTGGGTAGAAACATGCACATGCACAAGCATACAATCACATAATAAGTCAAAGCCAAGAGAAATCATATGGACAAATGTGAATATGTAGAGAAAGGATCAAACAACACAAATGCACTGATGAAAAACTAGGACAATACCTATAATAATTACATCTAAGACCTTTACCTCAACTCTACCCAGAAAAGCATAATAATGAGCACCAAGACCTCCACCATGCTGACCTATGCCCCTACCATCTGACTGAACCACTAAATCACTAGTACCCTACCAGGAGCATGAACACCCCTATCTAATTAAACTCTACCACGTCCATTGACTGGTAGGCTGGCTTCTAGTTGGATGTGTTGAATCTCTAACAGGTGTTGCTGAATTGGTATGGTGTGACTTTGAATGAGTTTGAAAGGATACTGTCTGAGTATGTTACAAAAATCTCCAATACCATAAAAGGCCTTGATGTGGGATGATGATGTGAAGAACTAAGAGGAATATTATAACCACCCTGACCTATAGATCTCTGACCAATAGGTGAATCAGAACCACCCCCTGTAGCTAGAAATAAAGCACGCAGCGAACCCTGATAAAATCCCCTACCTCCTAATGAAGTTCTTGAATAATAAATAGAATCTTAGGCCTTTTTGGGGCCTCCAAACTCCTCTCAAACCATCAACTCTACTTTCTTAAAGGTACTCACAATAGTCTAGAAAGAGGCTCCCTTACGAGCTGACCTGAATACATAGAATCTAATGGAGAAAACCAAACCTTTCATAAATTTGCGGATACTCTCCACCTTAATAGGAATCAAAGATATGGCATAGCATGATAATTGACAAAATTGTGCCTCATACTCTGCAACAATCATACCACCCTGAGTCAAACTCTCAAACCTCGTCCGACTCTTCTCTCAGAAGCTCCAAGGAATGAATCAATCTTGAAATGCCTCTTAGAAAACACCCCACTCTATCAGAGAAGATAAAACAGGTCTAGACTTCATGTATGTCCTCCATCACTCTCTAGTAGTGCCTTTGAGCTGAAGAGAAATAAATCTAACACCTTAAGGATTAACTAGGCCAATGACCTCTAACATCGCAAGGCATAAAGCTAGGAACTAATAAGCATCCTCATTTTTACCACCCTAAAACTATAGTGGTTTCATCTTCTAAAACCACTAGTAGCTCAACTGATCATAAATTATAAGTACTAGCTCAGGAGCAATTTGTAACAGTGCAGGAACTAGTCATGACAAGACCACTTGAGCATGAATAATGGAACTCTAAATAGGAGCATGCTCATCTACTCGGGACTATGAACCTCTCGATGTACCTATGACACTACAAGTCTTTGCCATGCCTTGGAGTACATCCAATACTCTCAATAATGTATCCTATAATAGTGGTGCAACTGCATACTCTAGAGGGACCTGAACTCCTTCAATCTCAAGCTCAGTCTCGTGGGAGATACCCCTCTCATAGTCTTAGGCCGGTGCTATTCCTCGACCTCGACCCTTTCATCAGCCTACAACTCAGCCCATAGCTCTTACTCTAACTGGGGCCTCAGTAATAGTCTCAGGGGTTGCCTTCCCATACCAGAAGTTGATGCTCCAGTCCTGGCCATTTGTAAAAAGAATATGCTATACTTAGAACTAACTCTAGACTTTACGTACGATTGAATTGAAACAAGTAAAAGAGGAATTTCCTAATAGTCTCCACAACTTATTAAACATAAGTAATAAACATCTCCATGTTAATACTTGAAACTCTATTTGTCCAAGCTTGTACACATGTGAGACCTATGAGCTTAGGGCTCTAATATCAAATTATCAATATCTGATTTCTAGGGTGATGATACGTGTTTTTATCTCACTAAGAAAAGTCAACCTAGATAGATCACAACAAACTAAAAAAAGATATTGCAGAAGGTAAAATAGCATAACACAATAATATGAAGGATATAAGGCATAAATCCAAATAAACTATGCTAAAACAGGTTGTCACAAGGTACAACCCTCTAATACATCAGAATAAGAAGAAATGGTACAAGTCTCAATAGTCTTTGTCTCTCAAATAGAACAAAACTAGTAAAATATCTGATAGTCTTGAGGGTATGCTAGAGGATAACAAATAACTACTTCTCAATTATTTCTAGCTCGATCTAAAAAGAAGATGAAGAACTTTAGCAAGATCTAGGCTCACAACCTACATAATGTGTAGAAAAACAAGGGTGAGTACCAAGGTACCTAATAAGGAGACTTAAACACTAGTAGAGAATAAAGAACCAAACACTCCTTCCATCTCTATCATATACCTCTAAACTAAAAAGTTTGCATGCAGGAAAGGCCAAACATACATAATAAAGATAATATATATACAACTATAATCTCAAATCATAGTACAAGATAGACTAAAGATAGGTTAGGTAGCAAGGCAAGTCTATAAGGCACATCTCCCACTTTGTCTGTAATATCAAAAGAACCAATATACCTCATGTTGAGCTGGCCTTTCTTCGTGAACCATATAAAAACCTTCAAGGGTGAGACCTTCAACCATACCCTATCAGCAACCATGAATATCAAAGGTAAAACCCGTCTATCAACATATCTCTTTTGGTGACTCTACGCTATCACCAACCTACTCTGTATCAATGGCACTCGCTCTAGATCCTCCCTTAAGATATGTGTACCCATTCTCTCCACCACTACTGAGTCAAACCATCTAATAGGTGATATACATCTCAGGCCATAGAAATCCTTAAAGAGAGCCATCTGAATGCTGGAATAGTAACTATTATTGTAAGAAAACTTCGCCAAGGCTAAGTGTTGATTACATTTAGCAGCAAAAGCAATGACACATAGTCTCAAGCTGGTGCTGCTCCTCAGACCCTACCCCTTCATCGACCTCTAACTCGGTTCATAGCCCACCCCTAACTGGGGCCTCAGTAACATTCTCAGGGGTTGCCTCTGCCCTACTAGAAGATGATGCTCTAGTCCTGGCCATTCATAAAAAGAACACACTACACTCACCACTAACTCAAGCCTCCATGTACAACTGAATTGAAAGAAGTAAAAGAGGAATTTCCTAATAATCTTCATAGCTTCTTAAAGATAAGCAACAAATGTCTCCATGCAGATCCTTGAGACTCTATTTGATTGGGCTTGTACACATGTGATAACTATGAGCCCTGGTGCTCTGATACCAAATTGTCCAGAGCTATTTCGAGGGTGATGATGCTTGAATTTATCCCATTGAGAAAAGTCAACATAGACATACACAATAACATAAAACAAGATAATGCAAACGATAAAAAATCATAACATAATAATAACAAGGTTATAAGGCATAAATCCAACTAAACTATCCTAAAACAGATTGTCACAAGGTACAAGCCTCTAATACATCAAAATAAAAAGAATAGGTACAAGTCTCAATAGTCTTTGTCTCTCAAATAGAACAAATTTAGTAAAATATCTGACAGTCTTGAGGGTATGCAGGAACGACAAGCAACAACATCTCAATTGCCACTAGCTTGGTCCAAAAAGAAGATGAAGAACATCAGCAGGATCTAGGCTCACAACCTACACACATGTGTAGAAAAATAAGGGTGAGTACCAAGATACCTATCAAGAAGACCTAAACATAGGTAGAAAATAAAGAACTAAGCATTCCTTCCATCCTAACCATATACCTCTGAACTATAATATCTGCATGCAGGAAAGACTAACATATACAATAAAGATAATATATATACAACTATAATCTCAAATCACAGTATCTCAGGAGTCCAATCTTCACAATATACAAGGCTTAAGTCATTCATCATATGTCACAATTTTTAATAGTTCAATCTCAATAATGTACAAGATCTGAGTCAGTTAATACATCACACTTAAGATATACATAAACCTACAAGTAAGAAATAATATGATATGAAATGAAATGCTAAGAAATGCAAGCAATACAATGAAAATGCCAAGTCACCATGATGCATGTATGTCCTATGATACACATCCACTAAATAATTAGACCAAAACTCATGGGGGTTGCACATGAATCATGTGTCCTCCAAAGCTATTTGCCATCAACATTTAACTTCATATCAAATAGAACTATTTCTCTTTGGCTTTTTATTTCTTTTTTAACCAGAACCATTTCCCTTCAGCTTTTCATTTCATTCCTTTCTTTTCTAGTCAGAACCATTTCTCTTTGGCTTTTAAATACATCACATAAGCATATATATCAGATATCCATAAGAGTATGGAAGAATCACATCAAATCAATATCATTATCATCTAATCGAAATCATTTTCATTTCTTTTCTTTTATTTTCTAGTCAAAACTATTTCCTTTGGCTTTTCATCATTAACGGGACATCAAACAAGTATATGATATCATAACACAATAATCACTTTCACAAGATAAGTATAAGCGATATGTCTACATATATCATTTATTCATTAATCATCAATCATTCTCATTATTCTTATGATATTTGTGTCGTCATCAACACATTATTTAATAATCACATTCCATCATAACTCAATATCTTTCAATAATTGAATTATCATCATAACTTGGGACTATTCATCATTTAGTCCACATTTCACAATACTTAATACAACAAATTCAACAATATCTCAAGTATGCATTTAGCTTAACATTTTACATAAGGTACTTTATTAGACAATTCCATCTATCATGAATCAAAGTTCAACAAGTAGAACAACAATACTTTTACATTCTCATCATTTGACATTACAAGACAAACTCACAATACTAATTCAGAAGTCTTGATCAATAAAAATTAGGCATAATTTCACAAATTTAAATCGCACATGTCATCACTTTCAGATTCTCATTATCCAAATCATATCTACTAGAATAATTCACTAATCCCTAAATTTGACATTAAAAGGAAATACTATGTTCAATAAACTCAACAAGGGTTAGATCCACTTGCCTAAGTTTAACCAATCAATCAATCCATTGAAAATTCTTTCCCCTTCCAAAATGAATCCAAAGCACCACAATCTACTCGAAAATGAATTCATAATAATGATAGGAAACTAACAACACCAAAATCAAGCAGTTTAGAAAAAGGGAAAACTCATCCAATAATTTACTACTGGAAATCAATGTCAAAATCTAGATATTTTTAGATTAAAATATTCCTCTCATGATGAGAAAAGCATCAATTAAAACCAATTCAAAAATAGAGTTCATCAATTTCGTAAAAATCTCAAAGTTCATGAAAATCTCCAATTTCCACAATTGGATATTCCAAATATGATGCTAAAATCTTGATAATTAATGGGTAATGATAAGAAAAGTGAAAAATATCTTTTTCAATGAAAATCTTTGAAAAATTAGTTCAAAGACATCCAAGCCGAGCTCAAAGTTTGAAAATAAAGGAAATATTCAAAATGAATGCACAGGGTCTAAAATTCCTTTTCTAATATCATTATATTGACAAAAGTGTCGCTATAGAAACACTCGAGATCTTTTGACCAGATTTTGCTATAGCCACTGCTAGGTCGCTATAGCGAGGTCGCTAAAGTGGACAAACTTTCACGTAGCGAGGCCTACACCAGAACACAACAAAAACTTTTTCAATCAATTTCAAGACTCTAAATCAACTCTTAGAATTTGTTCGCAACCCTATAAAGACAAATCATGTAAACAACTCCACTAAATTTGACATTTCAGACTCAATGAAATTGTCAAAAATTGAATCTGAGGCTACCTTGATTCAAAACCCGATTAAGCACCCTAATTCTAACTTAGGCCACTTGAAACATCAAAATGATACTGGGACATAAAAAAATTATGGCAAAGCTATTTTTAGCACTAAATCACTTTTCTAAGCTATTGGAAAAATCAAAAAAATAATTCAAGCATCAAAACTTAAAACGTTGACCAAAGTCAACCTAAACTCAAATTTTAACTCAATTTCCAACTTTGGACCTAATATCCATGTAACAACTCTAAATTTGATTCTGATAGCCCCCTAGGATAATTTTCATATTCTAAAACTGATGAAATTGACAAATCCTATTCTGACATTCAAATATCTAAATGACTCAAAATTTAAAAATTTTACAATTCAAACCTCAAAAATCCATTCTTTGGTAAAAAAATCACAACTTTTATAAAATTTTCAAAAACAAACCTTTAAAATCAATCACATGTCTCAAGGCCACTAATAGGAGAGGTAAAATAGTACTTTTTTTTAAAAAAAAAATAAAAAATTACCTTCAGGGTCATTACAAATTGAGCATCTAATATACAAAGAAAAGTACCAAGCTTTAACAAATACAATCCAACACATGTTATCTTTAAGTACAAAATAAATACTATCCTAAAGAAAAGCATACAAAAATTGATAACTCTGAATGCCAAGAGCTCTTCCTAATTTCTGAGATCCTCAACAGCGCTGCATGAAATTCAGTTAAAACTAAAGACCCCACTATGATCATGTAATGACCTAGTTGATCATTTTATGCCTTATTTATGAAAATTATTATTTTACCTTTTTAGAAGTTTCTTAGCACCTTTTTTGAACTATTTGAATGATTAAAATTGAAATCCATAGTTTTAAAATGGTAAATATGAGTTTTGACACTTTTTGGAAGCTAAAGTTATTGAAAAAAATAAGTTTTGTACCATTCTGATTTTCTGGTATTGAATCGGGAATCTGTCAATTTCATTAGTTCTAGAATGTTGCAATTGAACTACAAGAAGTTGTAGAACTGAATTTAGATATAAAATGAGGATTTTAGGCCCAAAGTTGTGATTTTAGTTGTTTTCGGGACCAAAGTTTGACTTTGGTCAACGTTCGAACTTCGAAAGCTAGAACTTGAATCTTGATAGTTCTAGTAGTTCTGGATGGTGAAACTAACGCTATAAATAATCTCAGAATAATTTTTGAGTTTCGAGGGATTTTTTGGTATTTTGAGTTTTTAAACTAGTTTTCTCGAGTTGGATTGATAAATGTGACAAGGAGGCCTTGAAATCGATTTATGAAAATTCCATTGAGTCTGGATCATTGTTTCTAGTATGGATACATATGGAGTTTTTATAATTCTGAGTTTGGATGAGTTTCGGGGGTCCATTCTGAGTAGGGAATTTGGACTTGGTTGCTGAGTTTTTGTTGTTTTATGGTGTAGGTGCAAACCTTCTCCGTGTTCATGGAAGCTTTATTATGTTTACCCTCCACATTCATAGAGGTTTGATCTGCATTTGTTGATACGGCCTCATTTGATATCACTATGCATTTGCGGGATGGGCTCCGTGTTCGCGAAATGCGTGTGTTATACCCCCTCTCCCTGCTACACTCTGCATTCGCAAGTTGGTCTCCACGATCGTGGAAGTCATTTTGACCTCTCAACTCAGCGTTTGTGGGATCCCACCCCCTTTCGCGAAGTAGTTTTGATGCCAGCATTGATTCAAACTTGAGAGGCACTATTTTTACTCTATTTTTGAACTTGTCAAGCTTTTTGGGTGATTTTGGGAGACGATTTTTGAAGTATTTTACTGGGTAAGTATTTTTAACATCATATTAATTAATTTTCTTAAGATTTTTCTTGATTTCATCCTAAAATTCATGATTTTCAATGTCCAAAATTGAGATTTTTTGGATTATGATTTTTAAACTTTGAATGTTGATTTCTCCTTCGATTTAAGCTTGATTTTAGTGAGATTTTCACCCATGAAATTTATTTTGTGAGTAGAACTCAATTTTAAAGTCAAATTTCAGATTTGGAAACTTTAAATTTTAGCCCTAAAATTGACCATTTGCCCTAAGCCTAAACCATGACAATATGGATATCAAAATGCTCCTCTTGATGCATAGTATCTGATTCTGATAGTGATTGGTCGATTTGAGCATCGTTTGGAGGCTTGAGTTGATTGAAAGCTTATTCGAGTACAGTTTTAGCATTGAGGTAGGTTCAACTAACTTTATTGGGACTGAATTCGAGTTATTGGACATGATTATATGGAAATTATGAGATCTAGACTGATTCGTGAGTAATTATGTTAATGAGATATGATATTGATGGAAATGTGATGATGGTTAAGCCGAACTATAGGTAATTATGATTCTATTGTTAATCTGAGATGGATACTTGTGGATTAAGATCCTATGAAATGTTATCGTGATAAATTGAGGATTAGGTTTGAAAAACATTTTGGTAATTTGATGGTTAATGGGACAATTTGATGACTATACATATACCTTGTGGACGAGTAAGGTTCGGTATTCATGTTAATGTGATTTTTGGATCTAATTATGATATAGATGTATTTTGGGGACGAGTAAGGTCTGGTACTTGTGACATACTTGTTAGCTAGATATATTGGTGATGAATTTATATTGTAAGGATTAGTGAGGTCCGGCAAAATATATATTTGGTATGTCAGATGATTGAAATGGTTATGTCTACTTGAGATATTGTGATAGATGGTGATACTTGATATTATATTTCATGTCTGGTGAGACTTATAATGTATTACTCTCATTATGATGTTATTATGTATATGCACATAGTTAAGTGATTAACATTGCCTTGTAATTATATCATGTTGCATCATACCACCCCTTGATACGAGTAGGAGGCAAGGGTAATATATTCCGCAGTTGTACCAACGCCCTTGACCCGAGTAGGAGGCAAGGGTGAGACTTACTCTATATCATACCTTGACTACAAGTAGGTGACAAGGATGGGACATTGTAACATCCTTGACTACAATATATTGTGTGGTTATTGCCTATGGTGTTGTAATATTGGACATGTGGGAGATCTTATAAGGCTTATTGTATATTTTTATTTTGTACTAACCTTTTTTTAGCAAGTGTAGGATTTTTAGTTATTACATACTTGTTTGAATTCTCTTACCTAGTCGGTTGAACCTACTCAGTAGATTTTGGTGTACTCATACCTATTTTGTTTCCTCCCTGCAGATCGAGCACAGGGTTTAGGAAAGGGTAGTTGATCATTCCACCTGAGTGTTGTTGATACCATCCAGATATCAACAATGAGGCTCAGACTTTTAGTCGCTGTAGATATTTGGGTTCCTTTTTTTTTATGTTTGTTCTATCATACTATGTATCAATTATTGTGAGACAGTCTTATATTTCGCTTTGAGACAGATTTGTATTTCATTTGAGACAATTGTATTTACTCTTCTACACTGTTATAGATGTTCTTGTACTCATAACTCCACCTTTTTTATATTTTTATCTCTTTTTTATATTTGCTGAGTATTGTTCACTTATGCACTTTTATTTCCAATCCTGTCATGAAACACACAATTTAGTCACCATAAGGAGTATAATATCACATTGCGGACAACATTTCTTCACATTCTAAGCCAAAAATAAGTCCATGATATGGACTCATCAGCATTCTCAACTTAAGCTTTTGCTTGCCCTCAAGCAAATCAAACACCAATTGGTCCAACTTTAAGCTTGCAAACAAGGCCACAGGGAGTAATACATATAATTCCACCTTTGTCATCCATCCTCAAAGTTTCTACAAACCACGTATGAGATTTTGAAGCCTCAAGAGGTAATTAATGAGTGCCCAAGACATGGCTACATTTACAATTGATCATGTGGCTGCTGATCACTGCCTAAAAGCATCACCATTTTCCCTCACGCCAAAAAAATCCTATACTCAGAAGATTATGAAAAAATTTCTAAGGATCTCTTCAACACTCAATCTCCCAATTGAGAAATGGCATGTAAGCTTCAACCCATAGGATTTCCCTTATTCTCAATTCGGGTTCATTTGATTTCCTCCAGACTAGGATCCCAAAGGACTTTATTTGGGCTATAATTTAGGGTTAAGGACGGATAGGATAACATACATATACTAGTGGCTCATCCCTCCTTGAACTCTACACACACTTTTCATACTCGCGCTTCCTTTGATCCTCCCTCGTTCCTTCTCCAGTTGACACCTTTTTGCATTTTGATTTTCTATCCTAGGTGTTTCCCTTTTTGCACCATCTTTCAATAATTTTTAGAGGGTCCTCTTTTTCAACAAACTCTTTTTCAATTCATCATTTTTTAAATTTTTGGAATTTTTCTTTTTTTTCCTCATCATTCAAGGACTCTTCTCCTTTCTTTTTTTTCTTTTTTCTTTCCTCAACTTTTACATGGGAGACACCCCCTCTTCTACTTGTACCCCCAACTTTGGCTTTTGGCAATCATTTTGCTCACTTAAGCTCAAGGAGGAAACGGTAAGGAGCAAGAAGGAATTGTCTTTCACAATAAATGTCAAGGCTACATGACTGTCAAAGAAAGGATTTAGGCTCAAAAAGGGTTCACAAAAGGATCAATTCAATGTCATCTAGAAGCTTATATGGTCAAGGTAGACTCAAAAGAAACCAAAGAAGGCCTAAGGTCCTTTTCTAATTAAGAATCAACCAAATCACTCCTTAAAACAAACCAGACAAGTTCTATACATTGCAAAACATGCCTTTCAACAAAATTTCTAACTCACATTGGCAAAATAGATTCACATTCAATAGTGGCAACACACACTTACAATTTTACGATCATCACATATCTAAGCTCAATACTCATATAGTCAATTCAAGATGCATCAAATCCATGCATGGATTAATTTTTTAAGAGAGGGACTAATCAGTGAGTTAGTACATACACCTCATCCATGGCACCATCCGAATCAAAGATATAGACTATTGATACTCGAATTACTAAGGACTAGAAACATAATGCACATTTGAATAACTTTTCACATATGCACGGGGTTTGCCATAAAGTATTAAGGAAATCATTTGCAATTATTCATCCATCCATAACAAAAAAAAAGTAAAATAAAATAACTACTAATCTATTTAATCTCAAATTAAAAATTATTTATAAACTAAAATTAAAAATTATCTCAAATTGTCATTACCAAAAACTAAATTTAACGAAAATCATCATCATGAATTATTGACGACTTCCAAATGCTCACCCCCTCCTAACAAGAGAACATTGTCCTCAATGTGCAAGAGTAACATCAATTAACCATAAAAAGGAAGGAAAGAGTATTAGGATCCACTCAAACATGGTCAATCCTGCAATGATGGTGGTGGTGGAGCTGAAGAAGTGGTCATGGGAGCATCAATGCCCACATTCTATGGTGCACTCTCCAAGTCAACAATTGGAATCATGGGCTCTGGATCACTAACACCAAAGGTGATAATCATAGATGTGTCCTTGAGGGACTCCTTTAACAACTTTAATTCCTTAATCTTCTTCTGGTTAGGCTTATCTCCCATGGTCTCTTCATCGGTGTCACGACTCGGAAGTGGGGCCTAGATGTGACATGGAAAATGAGAACCTGAAAGTCCTCGATCAAATCATTATAGCATCATTACTCATATCATCGGTTTGGAAGCGCGGAAAAGTAAACACATAATACATAATTCTAGGGGAAAGGGGGCTTTGGACTCAAGCTAAGGGGATGGTGCCGGGAATGCGATGAACATGAATCACATAGCACATAACAAGTATTTCTAAGGAGCGGGTAAGTAGTACTCAAGCTATGGGGGCATACCGGGTTAGGGGACTTTCCACATAAGCACATTCCCAACATTCACAAGCCCATAAACATAATCATAAGCATAATCGGAGCATCATTTCCATAAATAAATCATAATATTCATAATATCCAAATAAAAATATCATACAACATGCAAGAGTTTAGTGTGTCCAACATAGCCTCTACATAAGATAGAGTGGGGCCTCGACATAGTTTTGGGCTCACCCTCAATACATAAAGTAAGGAAATAAACAATACAAGGAAGATAGAAAGTAGCTATTGACCTTGAACAGAAGGGCTCACAACATGCAAATAGCTTCGAGGAGGTCACTCGTCGTCCAATGGAAGATAGAAGTTGTCACCGGTCCCTACATGGTTAGAACATATAGATAAAAAGTATGGGTTAGCATAAAATATGTACTAAGTATGCAGACATGCAATGCATATGACAACATATTATGACCAAACGAGATGACAAGGGGATAAATGATATGAAAGGAGTGCATATAGCCAAGAAAGGGGTATATCATAATAATATGCCATGCCATGATGCATGAAATGCAACCTAAGATCATATCATAGTAAGGATGTGACCGCAACTGACACCGAAAGAGACCCGAGCGAGCTACTACTTGGATCCGGACTACTTTCCAGGTAGATCCATAGTCAACCCTTTTACAAGGGGATACATAACAAGTCAATCCCATCTTTGGAGATATCCCATGTTGGCACATGGTTTGACGGAAAAGAGTATGGACCCTTGAAGATAGTCCACCCCGACTCCAATCCCTCGG